>CABHPP010146973.1:26518-54266 GCA_902168425.1 Peromyscus attwateri
CAGACAACATGGTGGGTGCTCTGAGTTCAGGTCCCAACACCATAGATTGCAGACAGCATGGCCGAGGCTCTGAGGAGAGTTCAGAACCATGAGGCAGAATGGGGTCTCTTTTTATAGAACCAAGGGAAAGGAATGGATTCACAGCACAAGCCTTCAGTAGTGCTGTCTCCAGTTCCCAGTAGGCACCGGGGACAGGGGGGTGGGGAGACAGGTATGGGAAAATAATTCCAGGGGAGAGATGTTGGGAGAAGCACCTCCAGTTGAGATGTATTCATTAACGTGTGTGCGCCACCACTGGTAGCCCTTGGAGGGCCCTGAGTCCAGCAGTCACACTTGGGAAGTGAGGAGCCACAGGCACCTGGTGAGTCTGTTAGGGAGCTACAGATTAACAGGCCGGCTTTCGTCAGGGGGTCGGGAGGCTAAGGAGAGGGGAATGCTGCTGTAGGTGGGCCCCAGCTTCTCCTTGTGACCTTGATTCTGAGAACACAAGTCCCAGCCTTGTAGGTCAGAACCGGAGAGACAGCAGGGAAGATATCATAGGCAAGGTGCACACACACACACACACACACACACAGGTGTGTGTACACACACAGAGGTAAGGGGCATCTTTCCCTTAGGACACACATCATTACTGTTTCTGAAAATCTGGGGAGTCTCACTAGAGTTTGCTACATGTTATTAGGGAAATTAGGGTCCCCTCTTCAGAAAAAACCTCAGGGTAAGCAAATTATAAATCTCAACAGCCGCCTGGAGGAGGAGAATGGAGAAGAAAAAAAAGTCATGTTGTTTGAGTTAAGCAGACATGGTGGTCAGCCACATTGTGAACATACACCCACTGGTGTGGAACTTTAGAGAGAGTGGAAAAGCCCAAAGCTGGCTCTGGCCGGCATCTGAAAGAGAGACAGAAGAAAAGAAAAAAAGGAAAGTCTGGACTCAGGTGGGCAGAGCCAACATGGTGGATCTGGAGTGGTATCACCAGGAATGAGAATTCTGGGAAGGAAAAGTGCATTACCTCATCAAAGAGCTATTTATTCCTTCTGCCTCTTTAGTATGGCTTAAGGTGAGCCTGCCTTCCTAGGGGTGGTCCCACCCTTCTGAAGGGTGGTCCTTGGCCAAGTCATTGACCTTGACTGAATAGAAGGCTAAGTCTCTACTCAAGCCAGAGATTTCATTCTCTTGAGCCTTATTGCTGCTGTAAGAATTCTGTCTGTACTTCAATCCCTCCAATAAGACTGAATTCCAGACTCTCTTCCCACCCTTCCAGTGGATACACCCCAGCTTGTCGGTCAGAGTGAACTCAGGACCGAGATGTTCCCAGGTGAACAGTCTGTGGCCAACTCAGAAATAACATCTGGGGTCTGGATCATGAGACCAGTGGGAAGGGAGTGTAAAGGGAAGTCCCCATGTAGGAGGGGCTGGACGTAAAGAGGACTTATGCTTCTGCCCACCCCAGCCAGACCATGTTGTCCTTGGAGGAGGAAGGATGACCTCCTATTCTCAGGGGTCCCCAGCTGGGCTCAGGAAACACCCTCCTAGTGGGTGGCCTGACCCCAAAGAAACTAGACTGACCAGAGACTTCCAATTCCTCTCTCCCAGGCAGCTGCTGCTCTCCTACCCTCCCGGCTTCCCGGGAAGGGAAGGGAGCGGGTGTGCCTAAGGAGACAGCCAGACCTATTGCTGCATAGTAGTAGCCTGTCGGTCTGTCTGTCTTTCTTTCTCACTCTCTTTCTCTTTATTATTTCTCTGTGTGTGTCGTGTGTATGCACACCTGTGGTGGTTCCAGGTTTGACACTGGGGGGTCTTCCTTAATCGCTGTCTACCGTATTTTAATTTTTAATTTAAAATTACATGTATTTATTTGTTTTGAGTGTAGGGAGGTGAGAGGGGACATGTGGGAGAGGACCACTTGCAGGAGTCAACTCCCTCCTTCCACCCACACACAGAGACCCAGGGTGTGGACCTCAGGCTTGGTGGCATGAATCTATTTCTTCAATGGCCGGCCCATTCCCTTACCCTCCCTCTGCAAGGCTGAGGGTGGGACCACAGGCATTATCCATGGGGAACCTGCAGGGGGCCCAGCAACCTGAACTTCAGACTATTCTCTTCCAGCTTGATCTCCCTGCCAGTTTCTCCCCTGGTGAGTGTGAGCATCCTTTCTTCTGTTATCCAGTCAGACACTCACCTGCTATTTTTCCTGGCCTTGAACCGTTTCAGGTGCTGGGCACACAGAGCCTCTGTCCTCAGCAGTGTGTGCTGTGGATGATAAAAGCAAAAAGAACACCGGGCGGTGGTGGCGCACATCTTTAATCCCAGCACTTAGGAGGCAGAGGCAGGCGGATCTCTGTGAGTTCAAGGCCAGCCTCTACAGAGTGAGTTCCAGGACAGGCACCAAAATGACACAGAAAAACCCTGTCTCGAAAAATCAAAAAAAGACAAGCACAAGAATGTGTATCCACTGCATTCATACTAGAAAGAATTAAAGGGAATTGCAGATCTGAGACCTGATCAGAGGGTGTGAGCAGGGGCTAAGAGCCTCGCAAACTTGAGTGACCCTGCAGAGAAGTGTGGTCGGGGTTTTTTTTTTTTTTTTTTGGACCACCAGCCCCCAAATCATGACACAGAGATGTCTTCTTAATTATGAAAGCTCGGCCTGTAGCTTAGGCTTGTCCCACTAGCTCTTATAACTTAAGTTAACCCATTTCTATTCATCTACGTGTTGCCACGTGACGCGTGGCTTTTACCTCTCCTCCTGCATGTCTTGCTCTCTCTGCATCCGGCTAGTGACCCCGCCTTTCTTCTTCCCAGAGCTCTCTCTGTCCAGAAGTCCCTGCTATACCTCCTGCCTAGCTATTGGCTGTTTAGCTTTTCATTAAACCAATCACAGTGGCATATCTTTACACAGTGTCATCAAATATCTCCCGAGAGAGAAGCTGAAGATATCTGGGAAAGGCCACAGCAGATGAAGCCGTCAGTGCAAAGGTCACAGGACCGGGGGATACTCAGATGTTCTAGAAAGGACAAGTCAGGCCCCATGTACTCTTATACAAGGGTGCAAAACACACTAACAGACACTATAAATGGACCTACACACACACACACACACACACACACACTAATGCACACTGATGCTCATGGGTACCCACATACTCACACCTGCATTCCCACAGGCATGAACTCATTCTGACACCATGTGCACTCACCTGTACTCACACACTCACCCATCATGCACTGACACAAGCATGTGTTCACCCTCACACTCACATGCACTCATATACACCAACACTCTTGTTCATGCATGTACTCCTTAACTTTTTCAGTCCGGTATGTGCATACACAAACCTCCTTACACACTCAAGCCACTGAGCTCTGACTGTGCCACCGGGACCACCAAGGTCACAGCGTGGGAGAAGGGGAGGTCTGGACCATTGCTCCACCTTCAGTCCCCACCCCGAGCCTCCTCCAGGTAAGATGTCCTCAGTGTCCACCTCCTTGACGGCGCCTCCTTGGAAACATCCCGTCTTCTTATTTTCAATCTCACGCTGTAAATCCCTCACTTGTGTCCTGGATGGAGGACTGGTGTTGAAGAATGGCTGCCTGAGGATGTCTACTGACAGAGAGAGCTGCTGTGAGGGAACTTCAGGCTCACCAGAGGCCCAGTGGAGTGGAAAGTATGGCTGCAGAGGGCTGCATACCAGGCCTGCTCACCTGTCATGCCTGCCTTCCTCTGTGCACAGGCCCTTCACAGCCGTGGCAGCCCAGCCGTGAGGGGAACGCCGCGGAGCTTCCTCACTCCCCTGTGCCTGCCTGCTGCACTTCCCAGGCCGTGGACTTCAGTACCTGTGATGGCTGATCTCGATCAGCTTGACAGGATCTAGAACACTGGTTCTCAACCTTCCTAATGCTGCGACCCTGTAACACAGTTCCTCATGTTTTGGTGACCTCCAACCATAGAATTATCTATGTTGCTACTTCTTAACTGTAACTTTGTTACGGTTATGAATCATAATGTAAATATGTGTGCTTTCTGATGGTCTTAGGTGACCCCTCTGAAAGGATCATTTGATCCCCAAAGGGGTCGAGACCCACAGGTTGAGAATCACTCATCTAGAACCCTCTAGGAAACAGGCCTCTAATGTTTCTGGGAAGGAGTTTCTAATTGGTTCAACGGAGGCAAGATGATTCACCCTGCCTGTGGGGCAGCACCACACCATGAGCACCCCTGGGTACATAAAAATGAAAAAACAAGCCGAGCACCCGCCTCCTTCCCTCTTCGCCTCCTGGCCCTGGAGGCCATGCGACCAGCTGCCTCACTTTCCTGCTGCCTGCCTGCCTCACCATGATGACTGAGCCAACAGATAGCTGTGTGTGCATCCTTATAGGTGTGTATGAGTTGTGTGAATCTTCACACATGAGTGGATCGGCACAGGCGTGTCTGTGCGCACGTGGACAGGTGTCCGAGTGTGCACCCTCACAGGCCTTCCGTGTGGCTGTGCAGAGTTGGTTGGTCCAGACACACCGTGGAGCGTTCAGTTTCCTCTGTATGCCCAGAACTCCCAGGCTTCTGCAGCCACAGAGTTGCCTGCACAACGTGCAGCACCTGGGAAGATCTCAAAATGTCTTTAAGGGTGCTGGGAGTGGAGCTCAGTTGTTAGAGTGCTCACCTGGCATTCAGAAAGCCCGGAGTTTGATCCCCAACAGACAGTTGATGCCAACAAAATGACGCGTTCGTTCGCCTACCCACCCCCAAGCTCTGGGAATCTAGAGCTAAGCCCATTTGCGCAGACATTCTCTCTCCTTTTCACAATTTATCTTTTATTTAGTGTGTGTGTGTGTGTGTGTGTGTGTGTGTGTGTGTGTGTGTGTGAATAGACAACCTTGATGACATTCCTCAGCCATCATCTACCTTGTGCTTCATTTTGTTTGTTTTGGAAACAGGGTCTCACTGGCCTAGAGCTGGTCAATTCACTCAGGCTGGCCAGGGATCTACCTCGTCTATTTCACCAACACTGAGATTAGAAGTACGTTCCACCAGCTTTTATGTTATTTTTTAATGTGGAGTCTGGGGATTAACCTCATGTCTTCGTGCGTGTGCTGAAAAGGGACTTTACAGACTGAGCTATCTCCCCATACCTTTAGATGTTATTTTTATAATTAAAAACACCAGAGAGAAAAGCTTTGAGAAGGAGGTAAGACTGAGGGGGAACTGTGGTTGGTATGTAAAATGAAAAAAATTAAAATAATAAAAAAAGAATACCAGGACTCCATTTTCTCCCCGTTCACCTTTGCTAAAGGCACAATAGGCAGTTTCTAAATATCAGAGGTGACTCCACGGTGTGTGGAATAAATTATGCAGTAGGTGGAATAATCACTAGGCCACGCCTCCCTTCACACCTTCAAATGCATTGCCAGGGATGCTATGTCAGAGTGATCTAAATGTACTTGGATCCATTATCTAACTGCTCTCAACTACAGAACACTAATCCAAGCCATTTCTGCTAATCAGCGCAGGGTCTGAGATGGTCGCAGGACCGAGGTGGCAGGCCTGAGACAGCTTCCGCTGCACCTGCCACTAAGCTCCTATCTCTGCCACTTCGCCTCTGGGAAATGATACAGCGGCTTTGGGGCCCCAGCCACTGGACAGCTACGCACCTTCTTGGCAGACCTCAGAGATGTGGGGACAGCTTCTCAGTGGCCATCTCAAGGTCCTCAGAAGGCAGCATTTGCTGGCGCAATAATATAACACAAAAGAAGGTCTCAAAATGTCTTTGAGGGTAATGAGAATGTGGTTCATTTGGTAGAGTGCTCCCCCAGCATTCAGAAAGCCGTGGACTTGATCCCAACAGAAGGCGTGGTGGCATGTGCCTGTTATGCCAGCACTCAGGAGGCAGCAGCAAGAAGAGCATAAAGAAGTCCAAGACCATCTTGGCTATGTAGAAAATTCAACAGAAATCCGGACTCTGCCTCAAAAAAATAATTAATTGACTGTTTGAGTGTGCTCAACCTGACTCACATCACCTTGCTACAAAACTATTGGAAACCGCTCTTCAACAACAGAAGCATGGGAAGTAGGCATTGCCAGGTCATAGACCTGCTTCTGGCCAGTGATTGATACATTTCAGTACAGTTAATAGTCACAGTGGGCCTCACTCAGAAGACACCTGCAGTGTCAGGCAGAACTGCCCTGTCTTCTAATAGCTCTTGGCTTCCTTGGACCTGATTTATTATCCCTCCGTTACCTCGACTGTGAAATGACAAAAGTTTATATTGGCATGGTTATGTTAAGGAGTAGATCAGTTCATGGGCCAAGGGCAAAGTAAGATAATAATGAAAACAGTGATGGTGATGATGATGATGATGCTGACAATGGTAGTGGTGATGGTGATGATGATGATGATAATGGTGTTGATGATGATGATGGTTCTAGTGATGATGATGATGTTAGTGGTAATGATGATGAAAACAGTGAAGGTGGTGGTGATAACGATATGTGATGGTGATGGAGGGAGTCATGATGGTGATGGGAATGGTGGGAATGAGGAAGGTGGGCATGATGGGAATGATGGAGAGAAAGATGTTGCAGGTGATTGGGATGAATAATAGGGAGATGCTAAGAAAGATGGGGATGATGGGGAAGGACATAATAGAGATGAAGGGGGTGATGGGGAGGGAGGTGGTAGAGATGATGGGGATGATAAGGATGGAGATAATGGGGGTAATGGGTAGTAGAGATGATGATGATGTGTAATGGAGGTTGTGATGGTGATGATAATGGTGAGAGGATTGGGATGGGAAGAGGGGTGAGGGAGATGATGGGGAGAAAGATGGTAGGATGACTGAGATGAATAGTGGAAAGATGATAAAAATGATGGGAATGATGAGGATAGAGATCATGGGGGAGATGGGGAGGGTGGTAGAGATGGCGGCAGTGGTGATTTGTACTTCACAAAGTCCAAGATGCTGAGACCTGCAGGGCTCTAGGAATTGACCTAACTGGGGTAGCACGGGAATGAAGAAATGACAGACACACAGACACACAGACAGAAAAGTTGAGATCGAGTGGTATGTTTTCTGTTAGAGAAGCTGCTGCCCATGGAAGCTTGGTTCTTTTTTTTTTTTTTTTTTAACAAAGGGTTGAACAGGAAGACAAGATTATTACATACAGATAAACAAGGAATTTGGGTCATTATACATAGCTGAACAAGGAGGCGTGTTATTATATACAGCTGGACAAGGAGGCGGGGTTATTATACACAGCTGAACAAGGATGAGGGGTTATTATATACAGCTGAACAAGGAGGCAGGCTTAGCTAATCTTGATGGGCTCAAGTCTCTGTTGGGGAGCAGTTTTCAGGCCAGAAACATATGGAAAGACAACACAGTGGTGGATATTTCTTCACACACTGTCAACACTTGAACTCAGACCCCTGAGGAAGGTTTGCCATCCCTCTGAGCCTCACCCAGGGAAAGTTTTGCCATTCACGTGTGGCAGAACGGTCCTTGATGTGGCAGTGACCGTGCCAAACAATACACGTTCACTCAGGACCTCACGCTCTCCCCACACACAGATACAAAGAACAGCAGAATGAAAGATCGGACTCATTCAAAAGCCAGCCTCTTTCTACATACCCTATCGCCTCTTCCTGATTGTCATTTCGGTGCTCAACATGTTTCTCATATCCTATTACTCTCTGGGTAGCTTGACACAAGTCCTCCCCCGCCCGCCACGGTTTTATTTACTCTCCTTTTGTTAAGCACCTTTGCATCTGACCTCCACACCACCCCAGACGATGAGCCGCTGCGAGGGAGGCGCGCTGGTGCGTGAATAGCCAGAACTGCTCACATCCGCAACATCTGGCCCCACAGCACTCTGAGGAGCTAATGAAATATTCAGAGGCTGGCCGCTACAAATTGGGATACAGAGGTCCCACCCTCCCCTTGCTTTCAATTTCCTTTTTTCAGAGTTTAGTTCTCCAATATCAATTTATGTTGGTGATAAATATTTAAGCACTCTGCCTGCCGGGCTTGCAGCACAGGGGTGGGGTGTTCTAAGCTGCCAAGCCCCAGAGCTTCTGGCCACTCAGTCAGCCAACCTGGACCCTGCACAGAGAACATTCCCAGGAGGGCTTTACCCTGCATTCCCATGCTATTGAAAAAGACCATCCCCTTTAGCGCATCCTCTGTGTCCAATCAAAGACCACACCTCAGCCCTAACTCCTCCTGAACAGCTCTCTCTACCCAGCCTGGGACTCCTTCCCATTGCCGGGTTACCTGTCACATTGACTGAGATCACGGTCACTGGCTCCTTCATCATTTCCATGTCTTTAATTCACCCTCCCTCCAAGCCACCTTCCCCCATAATGCGGCAGCAAATACCAGGGAGATGGCTCAGTAAGTACAGAACTTGCAGCACAAGCGTAAGGTCCTGAGTTCAGTCACCAGAAGCCATGGGAAAATGTTGTGCATGGTGTGTGGGTCTGTAACCTCACCACTGCGGAAGGGGAAACATAAGAATCCTTGGGGCTCAGTGGCCAGGCAATCCATCTAGCCTAGTTGGAAAGGTCCAGGCCAATAAAAGACCCTATCTCAATAAACAAACCAACCAAGGTGAAGAGGAATGACGCCTGATGTTGACCTCTGACTCCACACGTACACGATTCCCGCAAAGACAGACAGACAGACAGACAGACACACACACACACCCAACAACAACAATAAATAAATAAACCTGACAGTGTCATTCCCCATCCATCTTGAAGCTGTCTCTCTATAATCTGAAACCCAAACTTGCCCCACTCTACGCAGGTCCATTTAGCCTGGCCAGCAGATACTCCAGTACCAGCTTGCTGTAGGTCTTCTGGAGGCCTTCCTGCTCCTCTTGCATGGCAGGTCCCTGAGATGGGCTCCACCTCTACCTGTATCTCTCATCACGCTGTCCTCTACCATCCCCCCTCACCTAGCTGAAGACTGGTCCAGGGCCCAGCAGGATATCAATATGTGGTTATCAAAGCAGCTAGACCAAGACCAGCAGAGAAGCCTGTTGCAAGACCAGAGGAGCTGAGGCCTCTTCTGAAGCCTAGTCCATACTCCTTCCCTGTCCATTTTCCCCCAGATGATCAGGGCTCCCTGGTTTTACCCAACCAACTCTGTTTCTCCTCCTCATCTTTCTACCTTTCCTCCTCTTCTTTTCAAAACAGGGTCTCATGTTTCCCACCAAAGCCTCAAACGCAGCACTATGTAGTCAAGGATGGCCTTGAACCTCTGGCCTAGAGTC
This sequence comes from Peromyscus attwateri, assembly GCA_902168425.1. Classification (NCBI taxonomy): domain Eukaryota; kingdom Metazoa; phylum Chordata; class Mammalia; order Rodentia; family Cricetidae; genus Peromyscus; species Peromyscus attwateri. Next base: position 35,790 of record CABHPP010146973.1, read on the forward strand.
CTATGAATACAGATGGCTAGTAGGAGAAGGGGCATGCTTCTAATGTACTTGTTGATGTGAGCATCAAATAATGTGGAGGGAAGGACTGCCCCAGGTTTTTGCTCGGAGCCTCTGGAATAGGGAGATGGTCTCCACTGAGAGGAGTTTCCCATAATCCACTGCCAAAATTGAAGAGAACCTACCGTCTTCTCTCTGGGATTTTGTGCATCCCAGAGCATGCAAACCAAGGTCCCATCTAGCAGAAGCTGCTGTGGAACAGGGTCACCTGGTCAATATCTGCAATATCAGTCGGTCCGTAAGACCGACTCTCAGCAAATGCTTACTTCTACTGCAAAAGCATGCGTATTCCACACTTACTTTTATAATCAGCTTAGTGCTTTGCAACCTTAGTGCTTTGCAAACTGAGGTGGCTGACACATACTGGCAATTAGCTGTATGCCCCCCAGGAAAGACAGGCAGTCCACGTGTGTCTAACACATCTTGATAAAGCCATCTGCAGTCAAAGGAGAGTTTACACAGATGTCCGCAGCTGCACAAGCACCCAGAGATACCCCAAAGGCAGGTGCAATCACCCATCACAGGGGTGCCTGTGTGGATGTCCCTGAGGGTCCACAGCTGGATGATAACAAAGAGAACCATCACCATCAGCCAGATGGTGTGGTCCCCAAGCCGTGTGCTGATCACATGGGCAGGGCAGACCAGGCAAAAAGCCAGGAGCCTAGCTGCCGTTGCTTGACTTCAACTGGACTGTAGGGCTCCCCAAGGTCTGCTACTTCCGTCTGAGTCTTCACAGAGCCCCACAGTCTCTGCCCCCTTTCCAGATGTTCTTGCCTTTCCATGGTAGAAGAAGAGCAGATGCCGGCTACAAGGCAGTGGAAGCGGGCTCATTTTCAGGGCTCAGCCCTGCAAAGTCTCCCTTGGACACTATTCTTTTCTCCTGTTTCCATTCTTTCATGCAGGGCCCTGGGAGCTGGCCATTCTGCCGCCATTTGGGGACTGACTTTCAGCTTTTACAAAAGAATTGCCCTGCTGTTTATCTGTCCACTTTCAGGTTTCCAGGGCTCTCTGGGCTTCGATTGTCCAAGGCCATGTCCTCCTGGGTCCTTGATGTCCTTAGAGGTTTAGACCTTTCTGATCCCTGTACTTGCCCTCTGTCAATGAAGTCGGGGACAGAGTGCATCTCCTTGGTCACCCACAGTGGCCCGAGGAGTCCCTTTAATCTTTTAGGGAACTTGACTCACATAAAACCATATCCTTGGCCGTGACTAAAAGCAATTTCTGAATGGACCAGCAGGAAAGAGAGTTGGAGTTTATTAAAAGACATTTTTAAAATGTATTTTAAGCATGAAGGTTAATAGAAAAGGGCTCTCGGGAAGAAATGATGGTGTACCCAAGAGCATGGAAGAGCCCCGATTCAGGCCTGAGCAGCCGTCACCCACACCATTGTGGTGGTTCTCCAGTTACTCCTCAAAAAGTTGCTGAGACACTTTCTTTCATTCACCCTTTCTCTGTAGATAAATGAGATTACAGGTGGCTGTGGGGGTGCCTTGGATAGAATTACACCCTGCTAAGATAAAACCAGGAGAATAGAGTTGCACCGGGGAGATAAGACATGGCCTTTCACTGTGGAGGTTTTTGATGAGAATCCTAGAAAACTGCCATTTTCAGCTGGAGAAGAAAAAAAGACTTAAAAGTTGTTCATTGTGGCCAGGCGGCAGTGGCACACACCTTTAATCCCAGCACTCGGGAGGCAGAGCCAGGCAGATTTCAGTGAGTTCGAGGCCAGCCTGGTCTACAGAGCGAGATCCAGGACAGGCACCAAAAACTACACAGAGAAACCCTGTCTCGAAAACAAACAAACAAACAAAAAAGTTGTTAATTGTGTTGGAATTCATGAGTCTCAGCTGGTGAGATGCCTCAACCAGACTCCAGGGTGAGGAGATCAGTTCCTTTCTCATGTCCCCCTTCATGTTCCTTGTTTTCTTTCCTGCCCTACTTCAAGCAAAATGTTGATAGAAGACGCCACACTGGCTGAGTTCAGTTTCCTGAATTTGGAAGGGATCCATCCCCTTCTTGCCTCTGGTAGCATCTGTGGAGAGTATTAGTTGTTAGGCTCGTCCACCCATGCACCCAGCACACGTATGTCAGGTGGACAGTGGAAGCCAAGCCCTTAGATCAGATACCGGGGGACTCAGGGAGAGACCAGAGGTAAGGTGACTCATCCTGGGGGGAGCAGATGGGGACATGCAGCTTAATGTGGCAGCTGTGAAGGGCATCATGTAATACAGACCCTGCCCCAGGCTCCACACTGCCAAACTAGGGCAGTAAGGGCCTACCAGACACGTCCGACCTGCAGCCCATGGGCTGCGTGTAGTCAATTAAAGCTATGACCGTAAACTCACTTCAAGTCTTATGCGATTAGTTCTTGCAATGATTTTTTTTTTCAGTTTGTGTTTGTTCTTTTGTTTGTAACTCAATTGAATGGCTCACCAGTGTCAAATTGTAGATAGCCATACTGTGTCAAAATATCAAAAGATTAGCATCCCTGGGACTTGCTCCTCCAGATAGGGAAACTGAGGCCGTGATGGCTGGCCAGGCTTGGGTCTTTCTCTCAGGCCCGTTGACTTGTCTGTCTCTTGTTGCTCTGAGAATCCTCCCTGTCTTCCTGTGTTCTCTGCCCCCTGCATTCCCTCCTCCCCTCCCTGCGCTCCATCAGCAGAAGGTGTCTGTTCCTACTAAGTCAGACCTGGGACACACTATCACCTGTCCTGGGGGCCTGTAACTCAGACATCCCCTCCATTCTGTCCTGCGTCCATGTCTGACCAGGAGACCTCCAGGGTGGTCCATACTGGGGAGCCTCTTGCCAGCCATCCAGCTGGCAACGTGAAGGCTGCCTTCCTCCTCCTGTGCCCTGATGTCAGCTGGCTAGTGGTACTGGTTCCTCTGCCCACCTTTCCTCAGTTCACCTTTCTGAACCCTTCCACCTGAACTGCTGCCTTAGCCTCCCACTTAGGCCTTCAGATGCTGCCTCCCTCTACCTTTGGAAGAGAGAGAAAAAAAAGTATCTGTAGGCGTGGAAGCCAGTTTCTGTGACGGCCTAGGCAAAATGCCTGGGCCGCCTGTCACATTTGATTTCAAAAGATAATTCTATTTTGAGCGAACGAATAATGAAAAGACATCCCCAGCTGTCCTGGAAAGAACCCTCTTCCTTCTCCCCAGAAGCCTGCATTCCCCAGGCACCCTCAGTATCCGTGTTGCCACAGCACTGTGCCTTCCCAGGTATTAGTCTCCCATTGTTGTATGCTCACACCTGAGCCCCTGCCAGCATGGACTGTCCCCTCGCCCTCAGTGAGCTCCTGGGACTCCCTCCCTCAGGAAAGATCAGGTCCTGTCCTCTTAGGCAACCACATAGAGGCCTTTCCTTGAGACCCATCCTGCTGTCTGTCCCCGTCATTGGTCTTAAGGCTCTTCTGGGCTAGCACATGCAGGGCCGGCTGGTATATGGACACACACAAGCAGCATTCACCAAATGAATGAGCCTGTAAGTGGACTGACTCACACCAGCCCTGAAATAGGGAGGAAGGCAGGGCTTCTCATTGGTGGGTTAATAAAGAACAGAAGCTGTGCATGGATGGTGGATGCTCTGCTGGGAGTTTTCCCTACAAACCTGAAATGCAGGAAGAACTCAACGTACTGTACCATAGTGTATGCTAGGGGACTTGGAGGCCCTGGCTAGCCACTGACCACTCCTGTCTCTGAACTCAAGCCCCAGCTCAGGCTGCTGAGGATGTGTTTGTCCGAAGAAGTAAGATGCCTTCCATCCAGTGTGCATGGCAGAATCCAAAAGCTGTGGGAAGGGCTAAGCCATAACCCCATCCTCAGGGCACCTGTTCTGGCCAATTTTAGGTTAATTTGACACAGGCTAGAGTTATTGGGGATGAGAAAATGCCCCTACTGGATTGGCCTTTGGAGCATTTTCTTGATTAATGATCGATGGGAGGGAGCCCAGCCCACAGCCGGTGGTGCTACCCCTAGGCCTGTGGTCCTGGAGACTATAAGAAAAGAGACTGAGCAAGCCACTAAGCAGAGTTTTCCCATGGCCTCTGCTTTGGTTGCAACCCTGACTTGACTTCCCTCAACGATAGGATATTACCTGACCTGAACGTTGTCCGTTGAAATAAGGCCTTTCTCCCCAAGTTGTTTTTGTTCTGGTGTCTTATCAGAGCAAGAGAAACCCTAAGACAGCACTCAGCAGAGCAGGGTGGAAGCCTGCTGTAGCTGGCCTGGCTCTCAAAAGCATCAACAAGGTGAGCACACTCTCTCTCCATCTCCTAGCAGCAGCCACTCCAGAACCCCATCTGTTACCCACCTGCAGAGCCCCTGAGAGAAGAGAGCCTGTGGTTTCCAGCAGTAGCCAGTTGGGCCCCTGCATGTGCCTTTCTTATTCTGGTACTCTCCAAGGACAGAATGAGATTTCCAAACACAACCTGTGCAATTTAAGGGACTCTTAAGTTGACCCGGAACCTCTCATGGGAAAAGCATGGTGGAATCCTGCCTACCTTCTAAGTGTCATACTAGGTTGGTTTTCCTGGACACTGACACTCTCAAAGCAATGTCAGGCCTGTAAGTCCTCAGTTTCAACAAAACAACATGTAAATGCTAGAAACCTTGGCATTGTGAGGAAACGTTGTATCCTAAGAAACTAAGTCCAAACGAGAACATGGAGGGTGGGCATTCTTAGTTCTCCTGCTGAGACGGAAGACTTGAAAGACAGTTCTAAAGAGGACCGTCCAAGAAATGGAGGGGTGGGGACAGAGCTGAAGTACATCACGTAAGGAGATCTTAGGTGACAACACACTATGACACTTTGAGGAAGAGGGGACCTGAGGAGAAAGCTTAATCAGTGAAACACTAGCCGTGCAAAGCAAACATGAGGACCTGAGCTTCATCCCTGGGACCACATAGAAAACAGCCAATGCTTGTAATCCCAGGACTGGGGAAATGGGGACAGGCAGGCCCATGGGGCTCCCTGACAAGCCAGCCTAGAGGAATCGGTGAGCCCTAGGCCATTAAGAAGCCTAGTCTCAAAGGCAGGTGGATAGCACCTGAGGAATGACACATAGATTGGTCTCCAGTCCCACATGCATGCACACATGTGTATGTAAACCTTATATTTACACATGTGCACACATACCACTTTTTTTTAATGTTAGGGCCTGGAGAGATGGCTCAGCAGTTAAGAGCACTGGCTGTTGTTCCAGAGGACCTGGGTTTGATTCCCAGCACCTCCGTGGTGGCTCACAACCACCTGTAACCCCAGTTCCAGGGGATCCAGTGCCTTTCTCTGGCCTCCACAAACACCAGGCATACACATGATGTACTGACATACATGGAAGCAAAAACATGTATACATATAAAACAATTTAAAAAAATCAAGAAGAGGAAAAGGCAAGGGTGTGTTTTCGCTACATCCCAAGAGCTATGTTCTTTGATTTAACATTTTGGACTGAATGCATGGGTTTGGTAGGTGGAAACTAGAGCATTTTTGATTCCTTGTTTATTACAAATTATTCATAAAAAAATTCAGCAGCTGCATAGCACCTGCCTACACAATTTATTTAAGACGTGTTTAGCTAGACTTTTAAGAGTACTGAACTGGAAAACTAGAATTACTTTCCAAGGGATTTAGATTTATCAACAACTCTTCCCCAAAATAAGAGAGACGCTGGCCAGGAAAGCAAGTTATAAACAGTTAACAATGAGCTGAGAGTGGGTGCCAAAAAAGGACAGTCAAGTTTGCTTTTTAATTTGTTAGGACAATTTTATTATTTTTCTTTTTCTATTGTTATGAGTTGTTTATGTGTTCATTTAAAAAAGTATGTATTTCTCCGTGTGTATATGCATGGGTGAGGTATTGATGTGTGCCACCTCTGACATATGAAGGTATAGGTGCAAAGCGTTGTTCAGCACCCAAGAGAACCTCCCTGTAATGGTGCTGGTGCTGAATGGAGCGCAGTGCTCAAGGAAGTCTCTGGTAATGGTATATGTGGAGAGTGGAGTACAGTGCCCAAGAGGACATCTGATAACAGTGTGGATGGTATGTCAAGCAAAACAAACCTATAAAAACATCGTTCTTAATGGAGAGCATGAATACACTCTCCAAAGATCAAGAACAAGAGAGATGTTCATTTAGCACTTCTATTTAGCATTGGGCCGGGGGAGCTAGTCGATGCAATAAGACAAGAAAAAGAAATGAAGACACACAGATGGGAAAGAAGGAACTGAGTTAATTCTATTCACAGATACCATAATTGTCTATGTAGAAAATTCCACAGGGAGAAGATTCTAACAACTAATGGAGTAAGTACGTGTAGCAAGTTCTCAGGTTACAAACAAACCAAGGCAAATGTGTTTCTATAAATTATCAACAGGTGATGGAAAATAACATCATATGCTTGGATAGGATGACCAAAGATTTTGAAGCTATAAAGCAGTGCTGAAAGAAACTGAAAGAGACATCTGATTTTTACTAGCCGGAAGATCTGATATCATCAAGATGTCAGTTCTCTCCAAATTCATCTACGGATTCCTAACTATTGCAGGCAAGCCGACCTATTTGTATATGTTGGCAATATGGTTCTAACATGTATGTGTAAGTGCTCAGAATCTAGAATGCCTAAGACAACTTTGCAAAGAAAGACCAGTCCTCCCTGATATGAAAGCTTACGGTAGTACTATAGTAATTCTAAGACAGGACGGTGGGCGAGGGAGACGGATTCATCGTCAAGTACTTGCTGTGTGTCCTCCTTAGTTTTAACTGTCAGCCTGACACAATCACCTGAAAACCGCCTGAGAAGGTAGTCTCCTCAATTGAGGGATTACCTAAATGAGTTTAGATCATGGCCATATCTGTAGGGGACTGTAGACTGTTAACTGACTCAAACCATTGACAGTGACATCATTTCCTAGGCAGGGGTCCTGAACTGTGTGAAAGTAGAGAAAGCTAAGAACAAACAAGCAAGAGAGGATGCGTTTATTCTCTTTGCTCTTGACTGGCTGCGATGTGACTATTTGAGTTTCGCCTTGACGGCTCTGGAGTGATGGACCTGGGACTTTGAGCCATATATACCCATTCTCTCTCCTGGGCTGCTAAAATTTTGTTGGGATATTTTACCACAGCAAAAGAAATGAAGCTAGAGCACTGTGTAAGGACCCGAGTTGGATCTTCCAGAAGCCACATGAAAAAGTCAGGTATGAAAACACGCACTTGTAACAGCTAGAGGTGGAGACAGGCAGCTCCTTGAGGCTCACTAGCCAGCCAGCCTGTCTGCATCAGCCAATTCCAAGTAGAAGTGAGAGGCCCTGTCTCAGAACCCAAGGTGGATGATGTTTGACTGGGACTGGTGGGCGTGATGGGGAAATAAAGCAAGCAGACAGGCATCTCCAGAAGCAGAATTGTTCTTTTAATCAGAGCAGTTGATGGGTGGCAAGCTCTCTAAGGAAATATAGACTGTGCACACATGGTGTGGGGCAGGGTGGGGTAGGGAATCTTGGGGTTTTATAGGATGGAAAAGGGGAAACCTTGGGGACAGAGAGTCCATCTGCAGATCAGTTCCCCTGCGGTCTGGAAGTGGTAGATACAGGTGGATTTGGTGTGTAGATCACCAACCACAAGCTTCCTTCCACAGATGTTAATGGAGTCCACCTCCCTGTCTAGAGTGTCTCAGTCCACCTCAGGCTTGTAGGTAGTTTACCCCTTCAGATTGCATTCTGAGAAGCATCTGTGGTTGACCTCTGTCCTCCACACACAGGCTCACAAATGTGTACAGGCACCCAGCACCCATGAATATGCACATACACGCGCGTGAGCGCGCACACACACACACACACATACACACACACACGGGCTGGGGAGTATTATAATGGAAATAGAAAACTCAAACTTCTTCCTCTTCTTGCTCCTCTTCTTCCTCTTGTTCTTCTTCTCTTCCTCCTCCCCCAACTCCTCCTCCTTCTTTCTTGATATATATATATCCCAACCTAGCCTCAAAATCTCTATTCTAATACCTGTTTCCAGGGTGCTGGGGTTACAGCTGTATGCCATTGTGTCTGGCTCAGATAGGACCCCTTAAGGAACTTTAGACAGCTCCTTTTCAGTGGGACAGAGAACAGCTACAACCATTCCAGGCTCTACCCCTGTGCCCCTAACCTGCTCCTGTGAGCCTCTGACCCTAGAGCATCTCTAATAGCTGTGTCCTCCATGAGGACAAACTGTTCCACCCAGAGCATCCCCAGAGGCCAAGGTAGCCACTGAACATCCCTGCCATCCATACCGAATGATCACCTTCCAAGGACCCAGAAACTTGACTTGACATGACTAGTCTGCCCATCCTCTGTACTCAGATGTCCAAAGGCCTGCCATGGCAAACATGTGCTATGGCTCCAGGAAGGTTAGTTAGCCTGCCTGGCATGCTAGAGCTCCTGGGGCAAGCATAAAGGTGAGCAATGGCTCCTTCCCCAAAGGATCTGATTACCAAAGACCATGAGGACATTTCCAGGAAGAACTAACTAAGGAGAGAAAGACCCCTCCCTCAGAGTGGGCAGCACTTTTGGGCAGTGGGCCATGGATATAGATGTTCAAGGAAAAAGTCATGCTGCTTGCTTGCCTGTTTCTCATCTGGATCTGGAAGGCAACCAAAAGCAGGTGTTAGACTCTTAACTGTTACAAGCTAGGCTCAACTACCCGTTCCCAGCACCTTAATTAAAGAGCCAAGTAATAGGGAAAAACAGAGAAAGGGGATGTGTTCAGTGTGGCCACATAGGAGAGAGGAGCTGTTGCCCTCGGGTCTGTCTTTGGAACATGAGGTTTAGGCTTAAGTGCCAGAGGCAAGCACACCTGAGCAGATCTGCTGACAGTAGGTGTCCATCCATCTTTGAGCCATCTGTCTTGCGAGATGGTCCAGTACGTTGTCAGAAGCCTGTGGAGTCTCTTCCTGGAGGCAAGTTCTTCCCCCGACTAGCACAAAGCCTTCAGCCTTCCCTTCCCCCCAGCGTGAGATTGCTGGGGAAACTTGAACTCTTTGGAACCCATTGTTTCAAGACCCTGACAGCCCAAAGGAGGGGTCAACTAACGCTCCTTCCCGAATCTTTTCTCCCACTAGGGTGGTTGCACGAGGAACGTTTCCCATTTCCGTCTTCATTTTGCATCTGCTTCCTTCTTTTTATTTAAGGGGTGGACTACAAACAAAGGAGCTGCAATTTAATGATACCAGCCTGTAAATTTTTTGTGCAAGCAGATACATGTGCATGCCGCTGTGCATGTGTGAATGTCAGAGGACAACCGGGGCAGTCCATGCTCTCCTCCCACAGTTTGGCTTCCCAGGACCAAATGCACATCGTTTGGTTCAGCAGGAATCACTCTCACCAAGTGAGTCCTCTCACTGGCCCCAGGGTACCACATTATGTGGGGGTGGTGTGTGGAGAAATGTCCTGTCCTGCCCCACCCGACCCTGCTTCTCTCTCTTTCTCTCAGACAGGGACTCAGTAGCCCAGGCTGGCCTTGAACACTATACAGTGGCAGATGACCTTAAACACTTTAGTAGAAAACTGACCCTGCCTCCAAGTGACCTCTTTTCCTTTGTTACCTGCTTGCCTCCAACATAAGCATGTAAATCGTTTCAGACATATCTACCTAAGTTATCCCCCCCCCCCGTACAGCTTGAAGCACAGAAATGGGTCATTATCACATATATATTGTAAGAGGAAGTCAAATCTGAATGATATTTATGACAGAATGAAAGAGATTAGGATCTCCTGTCTACATGATGCCTTTTGTAAGCCACTCAATGGAAAACTACAGCTTGATTTTACAACCACCAAATTTTACAGTTAACTCTTCAGTCCCTGTATTTCAACTAGGCCTGCCTGACCAAGACAAACACCTGGAATAACAGAATTTTCAAAAGATGTAGTAATGATGAGAGGCAGGGGAAGAGAACACAGATTAAACAGGCAATCATACCTATGTGTTAATATATTAATACCGCAATTCCAAGTTAAAAGGTCACCCTGAAAAGGTATATAATCACACATACACACACACACACACACACACACACACACACTCAACACACATCTTAAATTATGCATGCCAAGAATAGTAATTTTTAACAGATAATAAATTGTTTTTAAAACCGTAAAAATGAACTGACCAAAGAATTCCTACTTGGTTGTTTTTAGAAATTCTGGAGGCATATTTAATTTTTCTCTCACATTGTTTTAGAAGCAAAATTACATATAAAAACAATTACATGAAGCCAATAATAATGAATAAATGACTGCATTAAGTTAGGTGCACTTTTGGTAATAAACAAAGCAGAGAATTTTCACTCCTATATCTTTGAGATGTAAGAAAGCCCCAGTAAAAGCAAAATTATCAAAAGATGAAGCTTATGTAATTTTAGGTTAATATCTTCCCTGTTTTAAGAGCTGATTATCAGGGAGGAGGGGATGGTTAACAGGCAGAAACTATTTTTAAATGTCAGAAAACCCCATTTTGTATATCAGTAGAGTGATCTGAAGTTCTTTTCCAAATCTCAGAGTCCTGATAACTCAGGAAAGCTCACACTCAAAACGTTTTGTTTTCATTTTTATCTAGGGTGTGAACATGGTATGAGATTGCCTCTACCTCTCTATTTTATCATAAAGGGGGCTGGGAAAGTCTTTTCTTTTGACAGAGAGCCTTGCCCCTTGGGAACTCTTAGAGAATAGAGACGATAATAAAGAGGGAGAAAGAGACAGGGTCAAAGATGGCCAAACGAAAGTGGGCGACTGGTGAAGTTAGATCCCACACTCACAGGTCTAGCTCTGGTCACACAGCTCCTGCACGACCTGGTGCAGACCAGAAACTCACACCACACACACCACCAAAGAAAGAGGGCCACATGCCCAGGTCACAGTGCAGAACTACAGATGTGAAAGGTCAAGACAGTGTGTCCGACCTCAAACCCACCAGCCCTATAGAAATGTTCTCCAATGAGAATTACCCAGGTTAAAACCAGGACACATACTTTAATAGAACAATCATGGATTTTATCAAAGGATTTATGGTGTTTAAAGGTGACACACAAAAAAGCAGGTCTAGTCACCTAAAGAGGACGACAATAAATGCCTGAATGACAGCCAAGAAAATGCAAATATGCACATGGTTGAAGATTATTCCAGGTTTGGAAACTGAGTTCAGGAAGGAGATAAAAATATTGAAGAGAACTCAAGATGAAATGGAGATCATATTGAAAAACTCAGTAACCCAATTAGAACACTCAGGGGGGAAGCCTCATGAGTATAATGCGTCAAATAGACGATCATGATGTAAAGACAAGATGAGTTGGAACACTCGAGTAAAGAATATGAAATTTGAAAATAACACAAAAGAAACATGCAACGACTTTGGAACATCATGAGGAGACCAAACTTTCAAAGCATAGGTACAGATGAAGGAAAACAGCCCCAGATCAATGGAATCAACCAGATCTTTAACAGGATCAGAGGAGAAAACCTTCAGTCAACAAGGAACCACACGTCCACACAGATGTAAGAAACACACAGAACACCTAGTAGATAGGACCAGGAAAGAAATCCCATATTAAGTTAAAACATTAAATACACAGAACAAAAAGAAGGTTCAGAAAGCAGCAAGAGGGGGAAAAGAAACCCCACAAGTCACATATAAAGGAAACCCCATCAGAATAATAGCTGATTTCTCAACAGAAATTTTATTAGCCAGAAGAACATGGAGCAATGAACTTGGGGTTCTTAAAGACCACAGATGCCAACCTAGACTACTCCAGCAAAACTCCCTGCCATAGTTGAAAGAGAAAGAAAAATGCACTGCCATATAAACAGTCTAAAAGAAATCGTGTCCACCAAACCAGCCCTACAGAGAACACCGAAAGCAACACTTCAGACTGAAGAAAGGAATGAGCATAGCCAAGAGACTATAGACAGAAAATGATTAAAACTGTAATTACTGAAACACAAAATACAACTAAGAACACAAACAACAACTACAAAACCAGAGCAGTCAACACATGCCTTCCAATAATAAGTTTAAGTATTAATGGTCCCAACTCTCCAGTCAAAAATCACAAATCTGTTGAATCGGCTAAGAAAGGAAATCCATCTGTCTATTGTCTTCAAAAGACTCATTTTTACCTTCGAAGATAAGAGTCAGCTTTCAGAAAAAGGATGGACACAAATATTCCAAGCAAGTGGAACCAGGAAGCAAGCAGTTCTCACTAATACTGTGTCTGAAAAAAAAAAGATAGACTTTAAACTAAATCAATTCCAAGAGATAAACAAGTACACTTTATTCTAATCAAGGTAACAACCAAGAAAACATTATAGTCCTAAACATATGTGCACCAAACTCTGGCACACCCAGTTTTATTTAAAACAAACCAAAGCAAACCAAAAAACCAGAAACATACTATTGGACTTAAAGACACATGTTAAGAACAACTCAGTCATAGGTGATTTCAATACTCCAATTTCTCCAATAGATAGCTCCAATATGGATAAAAAATAAACAGAGAAACTTTAGAATTAACTGATATCATGCACCAAATGAACATGACAGATATGTACAAGGTATTCCATTCAAACACCAAAGAATATAAAGTCTACTCAGGGGCCCATGAAAGCATCTCTAAACTAGGCCACATGTTTGAATACACACACACACACACACACACACACACACACACACACACAATTATTAAATTTAGAAAAAATTTAAATACCTCCATGTATCCTTTCTAGCCCAAATGCAATAGAACTTAAAATCAATACTAAATGAATTCCTAATAACTACACCAATTCAGGAAAATTAAATAACACAATCCTGAATGATGAATGGGTCAAAACAGAAACCAATTCCCCTCCCCAGAATTAAAGGAAAATGAAAACAAAACACACACACACACACACACACACACACACACACACACACACCCTCTGGAACACATTAAAAGCAGTCCTAAGAGGGAATTTATGACTCTGAGATCCTCTATTAAAATACAGAAATGGCACAGATAAATGACTTAATGATGTATGCGATAATTTGGAAAAACAAGAGCAAACCAAATCCAAATCCAGTAGGTAGCAAGAAATAGATAGATAGATAGATAGATAGATAGATAGATAGATAGATAGATAGACAGGATAGATAGATAAGATAGGTAGATAGACAGACAGGCAGGCAGGCAGGCAGGCAGGCAGGTAGGTAGGTAGGTAGATAAATTCAGAGCAGAAATCAGTGAAACAGAAACAAACAAACAAACAAACAAAAAAACAGTACAGAGTCAGTGAACCCGAGGCAGTTAGTTCCTTGAGAAGATAAGGAAGATCAGCCAACTCTTGACCCAGTTAACCAAAAGAAAGGAAGAGATGGCCCAAATGAACAGAATCAGAGGTGAACGTGGAAACATTCCAACACCAAAGAAATTCAGAATATTATAAGGGGATACTTTAAAAATGTATACTTTACTAAACTAGAAAAATCTAAAAGAAATGGATGAATTCCTCAATTCATTCAAACAATTAAAGTTAAACTTAAGAGATCAACAACCTAATCAGACCATAAGAAATATGGTGATTGAAACAGGAATAAAAAACCTTCCAACTCAAGTACCCCAGGCCCAAATGGATTCACAGCAGAATTCTACCAGAGTTTCAAATATTTGCGACCAATACTTCTTAAATTACTCCAAAAAGAAGGAAGGGGAGAAAGAGAGAATGTAAGGGAAAGAAAGGAGAGAGGGAGAGAGAGAGAGAGAGAGAGAGAGAGAGAGAGAGAGAGAGAGAACAAAAAGAAACAGAAGGGTCATTTCCAAACTCCATGAAGCCAGTATCACCTAATACCCAAACCAGTTAAAGATACAACAGCAACTAAAATAAAAACTATAGGCTAATATTCCTTGTAAACAAAGTTTCAAAAATCCCCAATAAAATATTTGCAAACCAAATATGGATACATATTGAAAAGATTATCCATTATGACCAAGATGGCTTTATTCCAGAGATGTAGGGATGGTTCAAGGTACACAGTCAATAAATATAATAAACCACGTAAATGGACATGAAGACAAAAATCACATGACTGTTTCAATAGATGAAGAAAACGCCCTTCACAAAATCCAGCAAGCTTTCATAATAAAAGTTTTTTTAATGACACCAGTCCTGATGACCTCCATCAGCTGCAAAGAGAAGGTTCTGTGGAACACAGTTAGGAATTATACTGGTTGGGTAAGGCGACAGTAGTCGAATCTCCTTTAAGATCCATGACTTCACTAGCCTCAGGTATTTGGTTGAGTTTCCAGTACCGGGCATGTGGGTCGGGCCCAAGTCCAATCAGACAGCTGTCGGTTACCACCAAGATGTGAGTGACACTATTGCACCTTTAGAAGTATCTTTCAGGGCTGGTCACTGCTGTGATTGACAGGCATCAGGACTGGAGAGGGCTATTGATTGCTACCTCTCTTCGGCATCTTGCATTGTGCCTTCCTATATACTATGAAAGCTCGTCTTCAGGAGGAGGTGCCTAAAGCTAAGGTGGGTTTCTTGTAGACAACAGAAAGATGGATTTTGTTTCTTGATCCATTCAGCCAGCCTGTGTCTTTTGACTGGACATAGGCCTGTGAGTGTGGAGATGGCAGCAGGGTTTATGGAAGTGGGGGTGGGGGACACTTACCAGGCAAAGATGACTCAAGAACAAAGCCAGTTCACAAGCCTTGGTCTGGGGCTAGGTGTGTGGGGTGGAGATCTCCGCTGCATGTCTCATTGCCCACAGCAAAGGCCACACAACATCTGCCACAGCCTTCTTACAATCCCACCCCATGTGTGCTAACTTCAGCTCCGTTCATAAAGGAGACATATCACCCCATACCACATAGAGGAAGCTAGCTATCCTGGGATTTCATCTAAGGAAGCTTCACTCTCAAATGCTTGGTGTTAGCTGCATATTCTATCAGCCACTGCAGGGAGCATGCAACCGTCACTACCTGCCATACCACATGGGGAAATGTAGCTCTATCAGGACTGCTCTTTCTCTAATGAATCACCCTCAAGAGATCAGCCTCAGTTGCATGTCTTATCATCCATCACAGGGGTCATGCAGCTGATCTTCCTGACTCATCTTTGATTCTGTTCATCTCTGCTCGAGGGCCAAGCAGGTTGTATGACTTTACCTGGGGAGGTGTGAACAAGTTTATGCAACCAAGACAGAATACAGAATATAGACCAGGGGTGTGCATGTAGTTTAATGTACTAGTACATTGACTGAAGTCACTTACTGGAGTCTGGGTGAGCCAAAGACAGCTGCATCCATAGGTAATGACTCACAGAAGCTGCATCCTCGGAGCTCGCTGCACAACTTGCAGGCAACTCTACCGGAGAGTCTCCTTCTCTAGCAAGTCTTCACTGCTTTTATATGCCTATAGGGGGCATTTCTGAGGCGTGAGACTTTCTGACCTTCCTGAGCCTTGTGCTTTTCCTCAGTGTCTTAAGTTTCATGAGTCTCCTCCTTCCATCCAGGAGGGGGCGCTTCAGTCTAGAAGAAGTAGCTACGAAACAGCCACATCCCCAACATCTATGGTAATTCCAATGTTCTCTCTTTCCATGCTGTCTTTATGGGACGACAGGGCTGTGTGTCTGCGTGTGTGTATGTGGGTGTGTGTGCATATGAGTGCATAAGTCATATGCCCACATGCAGAAACCAGAGGGGGACCTCAAGTGTCTACCTCCATTCCTCTCGGCCTTTCTGCCTTGAGACAGGATCTCTAACTAAACTGTAAGCTCACCATTTTGGCTACATTGACTAGCCAGCGAGAGACTGGAGTCTGCTCATCTCTCTCACAGAGTCCTGGGGTCACAGGCAAGAGATGATTAGTGTTAATGGTCAGCTTGACAAAAGTCTTGAATCACCCAGGATATGAGTCGCTGAGCATGCCCGTGAGAGACTATCTTGATTACATTGATGTGGGAAGACCTGCCCACTGTGAATGGCACCATCCCCTGATGGGAATCCTAGATTGTCTAAATGGAAAAGGAAATTGAGT
This sequence comes from Peromyscus attwateri, assembly GCA_902168425.1. NCBI lineage: Eukaryota > Metazoa > Chordata > Mammalia > Rodentia > Cricetidae > Peromyscus > Peromyscus attwateri. Next base: position 51,905 of record CABHPP010146973.1, read on the forward strand.
GGAGGCCATTCATTTTTTTTCTTCTTTTGACTATCTACGCAATGTTACCAGCTGCTTCAGGCTCCCGATGCCTTGATTTCCCCCATCAAGACTGACTAGGGACTAAAACAAGTCTTTTCTCCCTCAAGCTGCTTTTGTTTGAGTATTTCATCACAGCAAAAGTTGTTTTTTTTTAAATCTAATACAAAGTGCATGCATCTATGTCTGAATTTTTTAATCTAGGTCCTGGGATTCAGACTCAGGTGTTCATGTTTGCTATACAAGTACTTTTATCCACTGAGTCACCTCCCCAACTCCCTCTCTGCTGCTGTCTTTATGGTGGGTACATGTTGAAAACTATGAAGTCCTTGTGACAGAATGAAAAAAAAACAACCCTGGCCCAGAAGTCCCCATGTCCTGATTTCTGGGACCTGCAAACGGTAGCTCATACACAGGCTACCTGAGCTAGAGAAGAATTACAGGAGAGAGGTTTACCTTGGTTCCAGGGTCTGGAAGTTGAAGAACATGGTCAAGGGCACAGCAGAAGATGGAAGTGCAGCAGGCATGCTCAGAAGCGGCAACCTTGCATTACAATAACCTGGTCTCACCATGACTAACTCATTCTTACAAGAAAAACATGGAGGGAGGCGCTTCAAAGGTGTCCCATGACCTAATCAACACTCCCCACGGTTCTGGCTTCCCAAGGCTTACCACATAGGAATCCAACTTCAACCTGAGTCAGGGAAGACAAAAGGTTGCAGTGGTGAGCTGACCCTGCAGAGGAGTGTAAGTGATGTTATTGAGAGAAGAGTGCTGCCCTGGAGGGTTCATGGTTTCTTGTGGGGGCCCGTTCTCGGGTTCCTCGTGGCTTTACCCAGCAGGTCCACATAGAGGATGATTGGGACCACGGGCCTGAGTGCAGGTGTCTGAGATGGTCTGCACTTGGCTGTGCTGGGGGAGGAGGTCTTTTGCTCCACCCCTTGGTGTCTCTATAAAAACCCTGGGGCCGAGACAGTCGGGGCCTGTTGGAAAAGGTTCCAGGCCCTCTCGAGACTATCCTTTATTTTCTATCTGTTTATCTCCACAATAAATCCTTCTATCTAATATTTCCTGCTGCTCACACTCAAGAAAACTCTGGGGAGCTGTGGGGTTGGTGGGAAAACGCCCCACAGTTTCTATGCATGATCACTGGGTCCTTCCAAAAAGGAGGTAGAAGAGTCCAAGCCTGGAGGTACACAGAATTTGGAGTGACGTGGCCAGAGGCACAGAAGTATCAGCAGCTCCAAAATAAGTTAAGAGAGGCTGAGTGCCTCTGCTCAACCCCCAGGAGGGAAAAGCTGTCCTCCTGGGACCTGCGTCTGAATACCAACAACTTCCTGGCATAAGCTCATGAGATGACCACTGTAGGCCACAGTTCCTACCAAGAGTGGGGTGTCCATGTTCCACACTCACAGAGGATTCCCCAGACCCCAACAGAGTAGCTTAGGGGGAGTGGGTGGGACCACAGGAGAACCAGGCTGTGGAGACAGGTCCACAAGTATAAGTCAGGTGAGCTGGTGTGAGGCTTTCTTCCCACCCAGACTGGCAGCCCTGTCCTGCTCCACGCTGACAGGGTGACTAGGCTGAGGTATCGGGCCCTTGAGAGTCAGGGCAGGAGGTTCTGCTGCAGGGGAAGAAGGAGGGATATCCCAGACAGCAGAGGAACTAGAGCAGAGGCCTTCCAGAGTAGCTCCAGGGCAGGGTGCTGTCTACTGGGACAGAAGTCCTTGGAGTTATGTTAATACACAGTGTCATACAGTGAGGCTGCCTGGGCACGAGCCCGAGGGCTGAGCGCCAAGAAGCATTAGCATGACCCGTGTTTTATCCCTCCGGCTTTTGCCTCCAGCACTATGTGTGTAATCACCCCTGCCCTGGGAGAGTATTTATTGGGTGCCCATTGTGTGTTCTAGAGGACAGCTAGCCATAGTTGAGTAAGCAAAACATTCTCCTGACCATGTGACCCTGACCGCATGGCCTTGCGCCCACCTGAGCCTACTAGAGGGCCAGACAGAATGAGAAGGGTAGACTTTTAGGGAATCTCACAGGCCCAATGCAAAAGGCTGTTTACCTGTAAGAGCTTTTCTAACCACAGGCTGAGTTCTAGGTAGGAAAAAAAAGCTGAGGGATCACCTAATTCTGGATACCCGGGATCCTCATATCACCCCTGAGAATTTGCTCTTTTGGTTGTTGTTTGTTTGTTTGTTTTTTGTTTTTCAAGACAGGGTTTCACCATAGCCCTGGCTGTCCTGGAACTCACTCTGCAGACCAGGCTGGCCTCAGACTCACAGAGATCTGCCTGCCTCTGCCTCCTGAGTGCTAGGATTAAAGGCATGCACCACCACTG
>CABHPP010146974.1:0-44199 GCA_902168425.1 Peromyscus attwateri
ATATACAAAAACTGGCTCCTGTAAATACTGGAGAATGTCGCTTCCATGCAAACTGGCCAAAAAGGACGGAGAACTAGGTGGATTCTAACCATCTCACCCTGGTTCCCATACTGCTGATCACTAGAACAGCAAGGGGGTCAACCACTGAGCCTACTGCTCCGACTCTGTGTGGCGGGCAGAACAGAGATTATCTTCCACAGGTGAGCAACCAACCACAGTCCAGGGAAGTCAAGGGACTTGAAGCTTGTGTCAGCGCAAGCCCAGACTTAGGCTTCCAGAGCGTCTGCCTCGCTCCCTTGCTCAACTTCCCGCTTGCCCTTTCTGCCTTCCCACACAGAACTCTTCGCCATCCTTCCCCACGGAAGGTCTTTTGTTAGGAATCTCTCCCAGGCAAAGTCCCGGGCTAGAAAAAGCAATGTGACTAACCATATGCGAAAGACAGTGGGCTCCCGTTAGCAGAAACAATACAACGCCCGCCCCCACAGCAAATGTCTCATTTCAATAATGTGCTAACAGTGACCTTCAGCACTGTCAGTCACACCAGCTCGGTGGCAAAGGAAGCGGCCCAACAGGTGAAGAGGGCCTTGCCTGCCAAAAGTCTGTCTCTGAACTAGCATTTCAGAACACTGCGCTGCAGAATGTCGAGCCCAGTGCTGAGCCAACAGAAACCAAGAGAAGGCACAATGTCTCCCAACAGCACACCATGTACCCCCTCAGAGGCCCACAGTATCCAATCACTCCTGTGCTTCATGTTCTTTTCTGCACTCCCAAGAGGATGCTGGGAGTCAACAGGTGACGGGGCCCTGACGAAGTTTTGGAATCATGATACAGTCTGTCAGATGTCTGCCCTATACACATGAGCATCACTCACTGTGAAATTGGGGAGTATTATAAACCCAAAGCTTGGGCAGTTCTGGTAGGACCCACTCCTGTATTCGCCAGTCTGGACTTTTTCCGTGTCCAGCGGCAAGCAGACTAAGGAAAGTATTGTTTTTCTCGGGTCCCGGATGCCGTGCATGAACTGAGAGACTGCAGAGAACAGGATGCTGCAGCTTGGAGGGCACGTGAAGGAATACCAAATGAATGGAGCCAGCGAGAGGACCAACACTGCCCAGTGTGTGCTTCCAGGAGGTCCCCAGAGCCGTCGCTCAGAGACGGGAGCAGGAAGGGGCGTGTCAGGGGCGGGGAAGAGGGCGTGGACAGTGGCTGTTTAAGGGGCAGTGTTTGGGTCTTGCAAGGTGAAAAGTTCTGGAGACTGGGCACACAGTGACTCCGGTGCTCTTAACACTACAGTGCAGCACACTTAAAAATGGGCAAGATGGTACACTTTATGTTAACATCTGCTTACCCTAGGTTATAAAAATTGATGTATAAAAATCCTAAGAGTTAGGGAGGAAGTGTCAGGTGTGTGGAGGGAGACAGAGGGGCTCCGGAACGAGTGACTGACCTGAAGCCTGGCGTGTTGGGCAGGAAGGCAGGGGTAGGAAATTCACACTCTCTCTGTCTGACCCTCCCTCGCTGTTCACCAAAATGGCCCACAGCACACTGACAGGGCGGCTCAGCTTGCTTCAGTCCCCCTGGAGGCCTGAGCTTGCCTATTCTTCAAGCAGTGTGACAGTGATTCCTGTTACACCCTAGCAAGGAATGGGTGTGTGAAGGAATCTTCAGGATTTATAGATCCACCACTGAATGTTTTGCCAGGAATAAAACAGTCAGAGTACACACACACACACACACACACACACACACACACACACACACTGAATTCATCACTGGCACACCAGGGTCCACCAATATAGGCAATATGCTAGGCCAAACCTACCTGAGGAGAAAGAAAGAAAAGAAACAAAGTAAAATAAACCATGTTGGAACTCTGTCCCTTTAAACTAACCAAGGACAGATCACCAGGAAAATAATAGAGAAGCGGAGAACCCTCCCTCAGGCCCTACCACAACCCCTGAGGGAAGCATGCCAAGTGTCTGAAATGTGTAATGTAGTTATTAGGAAGACCTAGGCAGAGATACAGACACGGAAGTTGGGGGTAACCAATCACCCCACCTGTCGGAGAAGCATCACTTGGAGCGTAAGCAAACATCTGGAAGTCTCAGGACACCCTCCATACTTTCATAACCTCTCATCATAAAACAGGAGCCTCGGGAGTCATCGCAGAAGAATGGGCGGAAAGCTAGAGAGAGCCGCAGGTAGTGGACAGCTGCAGCAAAACTATCTGCTGGACGTGCCAGGGCCGTTCACACGCGCTCACAGCAGCTGTCCCTGCACCCGCCAAAACCCCAGGACGGGTGAGGGAGGGGCTCACGAAGTCCTGTTCCTAAACCAAGGGCTACTGGCGACCGATGGCTGCTGGGGTAGAGAGAATCCATTTTCTCCGAGATGTGCCCTCAGGGAGGCTCCAGTAGGCAGTCCTACACCCCTGCATGTGCAGGCCGCACTAAGTGGGGGTGGGGGGGGAGCACAAGAAGGAAGGCAGGGTGGGGGAGGAGGAGCTGGAGGGAGGGAATGGGAGAGGAAGCTTAATCAAAACACTTTATAGGCATGGATGAAATTATCAAACAATAAAAAACATTTTTAAGAAAAAAAATAAAGTTACTGAAACATAATCTAACAAAAAAACCAAAAACAAACAAAAACAAAAACAAAAACAAAAAAGAAAATAAAACAGAAGAGTCCGGGCATTAAAAGGGAATCGTAGAAAGCGGCTGGCCCTATCTGAGGCGGTGTGAACATCCCAGAGGGTACAAAACACAGCTGCAGGTCTCCTAACTTGCCGAAACCTCAACTGTCCGCTGGTAAGCTGTGAGGCAACAGATCACCTGCGGCACCGAAGAACGAAACGGGATGAGGGGTATCAGAGAGAGGTGATCTGTAGACCGTAAAAGTCCCCGTTGGCATCCTGATTCCAAGAAACCTGCCGTTTGGAGAAGTTTCCTGTCACACTCCAGGCCACACGAGGCCACACAGTGACACACGAGGCTGCCGTGGCTTGGTGCCCGCACTTTCTCAAGCACCCTGCGCTCTCTTCTGCGTTCGTTCCTGTGACAGATGAGGGCGCATCTCATCTTTTCCTGAAGGATGTTTTGAGAGTTTCCGAATGCAACTGTTCGTTAGTCCAGAGACAACCAACGGTTTTTAAACACCAATGGCTAAAGAAACAGCTTCAGGGACAGACACCCCCTCCTCCTCCAAAGAAACTTAAAACCAGACAGGCGGAGGCCTCCGAGGGCTGGCGAGTGTTCAGAGGTTGACAACTGTCAGGAGGCAGTCACTGAAGTGATCAGACAAACCACCATCTGGGACCCCAGAAAGCGTAAGCAACAGAGTGGGAAGATTCTCGGAGGGCAAAACACTGATCACAGTAGGAAGTGGAATGGCTTGGTAACCCAAGCAAGTGTCATCACTGGAGACTCCCACAGACCAGCCTACAGATGGCCCTGTGTGTCCTTGACTACCCATGCCCTCATAGGCCGGGGCCTGAGATGCCTGTAAGCAACTGACAACAGGTGACAGTGTCTCTGGGGCAGACACACTCTCATTTTATTTATATCAGTAGTGGCTGGCCTGCTCACGACTGTCAATTAAAGTTGTTTTTTTTTTTTTTTTGGGGGGGGGCAGGAAAGGAGGCCCTCAGGGAGGGAGGGCAATGCACTGTATTAAAGTCCCACCAGATGAATGGACTAGAGCTTTGGTGATGGTGGAGAGCTGGGATGTTACAGGTCTGCAGCCAAATTATCTTGGCTCTTCAGTCCCTTACTAGCCATCCATTGCCAGCCCCCTCCTATTTAATAAATCCTTTCAGAAAGTACTAACAGAACACTTGCTTCGAGCAGCCCGAAGGCTCAGGGTCTTGGGTGCGTAGGTAGCACGTGAGACCTTGGCAAGGTTTGCCCGGGAAGTGCCCACCTGATATTCCCACCGATGTTTTGAAAAGCCTCTTCTTTTATGATTTCCTTTAACTATATAAAGACTCCATCAGACTTTGACCACACTGAAACGTGCTATCTGGGGCACCCTGAGGATCTGTACTCCGAGGGACCAGGTGAGAAATCTGCCGAAACCTTGCTCTTGGGATTCTCGGGCTCCAGAATTAACTTTCTATTGTTTAGGAATTGCCTCGCTTAGAGATTCTGGGAGAGCAGCACAAAGAGAGAAAATGGAAACTGCCCACCGCCACCCTCCTTCCCCATTCCTCACTACGTCCCACCCTCTCAGGTAACAGCACTCTCTGCCTCTGCTTATATAAGTTCCCCATTGTTTGGGGCATTATCTCTTTAAAATCCTTTCCACCTTCAGCCCCATTCTTTCCAGTCCTTTCTGCTAGCTTCTGGTAGTCTGCTACAGCCCCACCCTGGCTTCTCGAAGTGTTTCCGTGACCTCCCCTTTCAAGTTCACATAGCATGTCCCCCACACTCCCTTGTCTGTTCCAGAACCCTCATGAGTGTAAGGACACCAATCATATTGGATGAGTGGTCTACCCTGCTCTAACAGGACCTCACGGCAGCTAATACTTCAAGGACTTTATTTTCAAACAAGGTCATATTCTGAGGTACTAGAAGGGTAGGGCATTAATGTATGAATTTGGAGGCTTCCCCGGTATACCTGTCACTGTTTGTCAAGTGGTACCTCCAACACTCAAACACAGCCCACTTGTGATTTTCTTGAATCTTTATTTAGTAACTACAACACTGAGAACTTGGCTTGTGACTATCAGTGGCCGAAGGGATGAGAGCTTAAACTTGAAATCTACATTCCTCATCCAACAAGAGAGGAAAGTAAAATCCGCATCTGGTGACTACTTACAAAACGTTCCGGGTCACACTCCTGGAGTCTCTAACACTGTCATCGCCCATTTTCTCTTCCTCTGCTCCTTCCTGTCAACTCTCCCTAACGTCTCCTCTGCCTTTGTAGCCTCACTGATTTTGTGTGCCTGAGAAGTTCTCCCTAACAGTCAGGAGGCCTCTCCACCCAGGCTCTCTCTCACAGCCATTTGCCCTGCATAACTCCCCCTTAGCCTCGCCAAGCCAAGTGTGCACGCACACACCAAGCAGGTGTGTGTGTGTGTGTGTGTGTGTGGCAGGTATCGCTGGGGACATGGGGGTCACTGGAGCTCTTGCTCCATGTCAACGGGCATCTCATTTTCGTGTGTCTTCTATATAATGAATCGCTATGTAATTTTTCATTTGTAGACTTCAGGGTATACAAACACACGGGAGCTCATGGGACAGGGCAGGTGCCATCAGGGCTGCGTCCTGCTATCAGCTCAGAAGCCCTGCCATCCTTTCCCAACATCTTCCCGCTGTCCTCCAGACGCTGTCTGGGTGGGTCTTTAACACACACAGGCCATATGCTTCTAGGATTCATCCGAGCCCGTCTTCCTCTTTTTTGCCTGCCCTTGTCCTGTGCTCTCAGTAGAACCACCCCAGGAAGGCATCTTCCCACAGCTTCTACCGGGTGAGCTCTCTGAATTCTTCTGGCACTTACGGTCCACCCAGCCCCTCGGGCACTTGATACCTTTCGTTTTACTTTTCAGGCATGTATGCATTTGTCCAACAGTGACTCCCCACCTAGAGGCAGACTAAAATCACTGCACACAGATGACAGCTGTCATAATTCTACTAAAAGAAAGAGTAAGGATGCTGCTTGCATCTCCCTAACACAATGATTCAAACTTTAAGAATTAAAAACCAATCTCTAATAGCGCTGTAATTAAATCCTTGACAAAGGAGCATGCCTATATGCTATGCCTCCTTCCCCTAAGATCACATAAACATTCTTTGAAAAAAGGAAAGAAAATCAGAAACCTCATCACTGATGGTAAGTAATGAGCGAGGTGATTTTGAACTCCTTTTTCCTGTGACTTCTTGATTACCTAGGAATATATAAATAACTAGATAAGTACATGTATATTTTGGATAATACGGAAGGCCCGTTTGGGCGTCCTGAAGAAATCCTGCCTAAACCCAAGGCTGGGTTTTCAGAAGCACCAGCTCAGTATACATCTTACTGAACAGTTGCAAAGGTGTTTATCATTATCTTAGTGCTACACGTTTCTAATTTTACATATGAAAACCATGGCACCATTCAGCAGAAAGCACATTATTTGCATGATGTATTTGCATTTGTAAAACACCCACATTTACTTTTACTGCTTAATGGGCCCCGTTTAAATGGGCCACTCTACATAAATGGAGTACACTGGTTCCCAACTCAATGGTGCTGATAAGAAAACTACTCCTTTTAGATGCAAATGAACCTACTAATCACAACTGAAATGGTGGCAGAGGAGAGCTCAGCAGCTGTTCCTAGAACTCCAAGTCTAGGGCCAGTATGGTTCCAGCTTAAGCTTTGGAGCAGCCTGGGATTTCCCCAGAAGACATCTGTCCACAGACCTCCAGGGATCAACTCCCATGTTTTCCAAAAGAGACAAGAGATTCTGAGATGTGAGTCCACTGTGCACATGTGGCCAGCTTATCCATGTCAACACATGAAGGAGAAGTACACAGAAAAGGCAAGGTCCACGCAGGTAGTTAAAGGCAGCTTATGATCAGTGCCACCAGATTGCCCATGGGGCTCACTCTTAACACGTACATCACAATGGAAACAGCATAGGGGTTCCTCAAGAAAATCAAAGGCTATGGAGATGACTCAATGGGTAAAGAACCTACTCATCAGCCAGAGAACCTGAGTTTGGATCCCCACCACTGCAGGAAAAAGCCAGGTATGAAGAGATGAGCCTGTAACCTGGGGGTGGAAAGGCAGAGACAGAAGGACCACTGGGGTTTGCTGGTTACAAGCCTGGGAGAGAGCTGGACAGTGAGCCCAAGGTACAGCGAGAGACGCTATCTCAAGGGAGTGAGATAGAAAACCACAGAGGAAAACACCCAATGAACTCCTCTGGACCTCTATGCACATACATGGGCACTCACACCTGTACTCACACATTCACACCACATACACATAAAGAAAACCTTATGATCCAGTTGTTCTAGTTCTGAATATACAACCCCACTACCCCCACCACTGTCAATAAAAACAACTCTAGCTGGGCGGTGGTGGCGCACGCCTTTGATCTCAGCACTCAGGAGGGAGAGCCAGGCGGATCTCTGCGAGTTCAAGGCCAGCCTGGTCTACAGAGTGAGTTCTAGGGCAGCCAGGACTGCTTCACAGAGAAACTGTCTCAAAAAAAACCAAACAACAAATCCCAAGAACTCTAGACATTTGTACATCATGTCCACAGAGGCCTTATTCACAATGGGAGGTGGGGGGGGGGGGGGGTGGGGGGTGGAGATAAGCTCATTGATGGATGAATGGATAAGTGAAATGCAGTATATACATAAAAGAATATTCTTCAGCCTGGAAAGGGAAGGTGATTCTCTAACATAGATAAACCCTGAGGACATTCTGTTAAGTGCAATGAACCAGTTACAAAAAGACAAATTCTGTAGGGTTCTCTATATCCGAGGTGCCTGGAGTCATCAGATTCACAGACAGGAAGCAGAATGGCAGTTGGTGGATGGGAGATGGGTGGAAGGGCCCTAGGGAGTGGCTGCTCATGGCTACGGTTTCAGTACTCTAGGAGGGCAATAATTCTCGAGGCCGAAGACTTTAATGGCAGCCCAGCAGGGAGCAGCCACACTGAGCTGCGCACCTGCAAACGGTCAGGGCGGCACACACACAATTGCATGTGCACTTGGCCATGCTTCAACAGACGACAAATGACAGATTACAGATAAACAATGATAGGTAGAGACGGATGATCGATGGTACAAGACAGACATAGATGGACATGGATGAATGGACAGAGACAGATAAATAGATACATGGAAGATGGGTGGACACAATTCAGGTCTTGAGTGCCCCGCCCCCAAAGACTCAGGTTTTGGAGGCTTGGTCCCCAGAGTCTATTTGGAAGGTCAGTGAAGCCCTTAAAGGTGGGAACTATGTGAGGGTTTGCCTCCAACAGAATTATGGAACCCTGGTCTCCTCCACTTCCTCCTTTCTACTTCCCAGTTCAAAGGTGACAATTTTTGCCCCCTATCTTTCCTCAGGCCTGAAAGCAAGCGGCCCACCAATCTAGAACTGGAACCTACAAAAGTAGGAACCAAAATAAACCTTTCTCTTGATGAGCTGATTATTTCAAGTCGTCTGTTATGGGGGCAAAAGGCCAACCTACAGGAAATAAACAGGAAAGCAGCCGTTCCCTAAGAAGGCCGGTAACTTTGTTCCTCTGTTCCTGGGCTGCCAAAACGAGACATATTCCCTTACTTTTTTTCACTTGCTCATTCATTCACTAACTAAAACATTCCTTTACACTGAATGCAGACAAAGCGTTAGAAACTGTCCTGTCATGCAAGAGACGGGGATAAACATGCCCCACAAACAGGTAAAATCGAGGACTCTAGGATGTATCAAGGATGACAGGCATCTCTGCATAATGCTTGGACAGACTGTCACTTCTGGATCCCTTGAGGAAGCTGTTAAAAACTTCTGGTGTTCCTTTTGTATGGCAGAAGCCACTAAGAACCCTTCGGCCCAATGCTTTCCTCAAGTGACTCTTCTCTAAGCCCCAACAGCATGGCTGTTGCCCCAAGGTTTTAAATACCAACTGTGCATCCAGTTCTCTGGCTGCAACCCCCCACTCCCACCTGAGAGGCTACAGAAGCTGCAAAGTTGTCAGCTCCCTCACTGGAGTTTTGAAGAGATCAGAGCTCTAAATAATTCATCCATGGTTTGGACATGGTCATATTCCTGGTATTCCTCATGATGCTGGAATCCAGTCAGCTGAGAAAATGGCCTATTTGTTTGGAGAACAGAGATTAACGTCATTTCCCAGTTCCCTCCTTTGAAAGTCACTCCCACGCCACACCCCAAAGATGAAAGGAAAGTTAAAATGCTGATGCGGGGCCCCCCCCCCGCGCTGGTGACACCGCAGGAGACCTGTCTAGGTGTGTCCTCAAGGGTAGGGAGCTCAGGCTCCCCAAAGTGGATTTCTGAGGACCAGGCAGAGGCTCATCTCCATGGTTTAGCAGACCTACTTACAAGCTGGCTTGACAGCAGGACAAAGCTATTTTAAATTCCCAAAACGTAGTCTCTGATATCCACCAGGGTAACACTTGTGACTGGCACCTGCCTGGTCTGGATACCTCCCACTACACATCCATAAGTCATAAGTCATTTAATTGTGACTCTTGCCCAGATACCTCAGGTGTCTCTCTCAGTCCTATGCCACATGTTTAGCTCAGGAAAACAAATGGAAACAGGTCTGAGGACCCCAAATCACCGGCCCTCTTCCAACATTACACGTGCTGAGGCCCAGGCAATTGGCTCTTGTGTATCTTATTCCGAACAACATTTGACTCTCCCAGTGAACACAGAAAATCAGCATCCCCCTCCTGAGGTAAAAAATGAGAGAACGATATTGCTACCTTTCCATGGCAGATTCAAAAAAGTAAAGTCAGCTGAGCCTTGGGGTCACGGGTTTGTAGTTCTAGCTATGGCCGAGGCTGAGGCAGGAGAATCAAACTTCAAAGTCTATCTAGGTTACAAAGTTACCTCAAGGCCAGCCTAGGCAACTAGTGAAATCCTGTCAAAAGAGGGCTACACACAAAGTCCAGAGAAAGAGCACCTGACTATAGCATGGGTGAGACCTGAATTCAACCCTCAATACTCTGCCCCACCCTGGGGTAGGAGGGGGAAGGGATCAAGTCACCTCTTGGCTTATGTTCAGGGATTTAAGAGGTCATGGGTTGAGCTCTACGCTGAACACTTTTCCAGACATTTCTTCCTAGGTGTGAATGGAGGCTGAGGTCCCACTGGACATTCTGTTCTGATTCCTCCGTCTTGATTACAATTCTTTCAATTGACACATAATAACCGTGGTACATGTGCTTTTTTTTTTTAATATATGTGTATATACAACATGCAAGGATTATACTCGGGTAATTGGCATATCTATCACCTCACACATTATCATTTCTTTGTGTTGGGAACAGTCAAAATCTTCCCTACTATTTTGAAGCATACAATTAATTGTTGTCAATCACAGTTACTCTACTGTGCACAGAACATTCAAGTTATTTTTCCCATAGAACTGTCTAATTCCTATGTCATCAAACGAGGTCCACATAATTAAAGCCTTCAACACACTCAGGAAAACTTAGCTTCCTGTGGCCTCCATTCACAGACTGCTTCCTGGCTCGGGTTGAGTAGGCTCTACTTCTGGTCTACTAACCACCTGTGGGATGCATCCTTCTCATGGGTGTCCCCTAACCTGGGGGGTGGGGCTCACCCTCCCTCCCTCCCTCCCTTTCCACGGACTTCTCTCCACCTCTGCCTTCATCACAGGCAATGTTCATAGGCGTCACACGCCCCTCAGCTGGAGGGCAGCTCGAAGGGTCTTAGCTTTTCCAGGAAATACACTCACATGTAGGACACATTTAAGTGCATGGAACTGTTGAACTTTACGCATGCACATGCACGGATGCACGCGCTTAGCAATGCCTTCAGTTTTGACATAATCCAGTCCAGCACGTGACAAAGAGCACTGGCCTCTGGCTCCCTGGGATCTGTGTCACTTCCAAGTTGCTCAGCTCTACACCAGCCCTACTTCCTCCTCTGTCATCCCTCACTTCCTGCTCTTTTACTCCTATGATACCAAACTGCATGTGGTCTCCACCTTTGTCTCTGTTCTGGGCAGCTACCTCTTACTTAGAACAGCCTCCTTTCCCATCCTTTATGCAAACTCTGCTCATTCTAGAACATGCTGCCCGCCAGGCTGTCTCCTTTTCTCCACACTCTGTACACAAAGTAGATTCTGTCTTTATATACATCGAAGCACTCTAAGTGGCTGGCAAGTGCAGGTGTATAGCAGATGCCTCTGGAAGGGGGGAGGGAGGGAGGGAGGGAGGAAGGGAGGGAGGAAGGGAGGGAAGGAAGGGAGAGAAGGAGGGAGGGAGGGAGGGAGGGAGGGAGGACAAAAGAACGAAAGAACAAGAGAGAGGTGGGGGGAGAGTGGGCCAGGTGTGGTAGCGCCCTTTAATCTCAGGACTCAGGAGGCAGAGGCAGGCGGATCTCTGAGTTTGAGGCCAGCCTGGTCTACATAGTAAGTTCCAGGACAGCCAGGACTATGTAGAGAAATCCTGTCTCAAAAAAAAAAACAAACAAAAAATAATAAATACATAAAAAGAAAGCAAGCTAACAAGTTCTATGAGGTATACAGACCTGCTATCAAAACCCTCTTTTTATTGCTACATGTACTTTATTCAAAATGGTGAAGTCACATAAAAGTGTCAACAGGATAGCTAGTAAGGGACTCAAGACAGACACACACACACACACACACACACACACACACACACACACACGCACGCACCTCCCAGTTCCTGATATCTATTGACTTTTGTCATTTAGAGAAAGTAGAAGAAAACTGAGGAAATGACTCAAACACTGCGAAAGTTTGGTAGCTGTTCTTCTCAGAACGGGCACTCTGAAGGGTGAGCTTGAGATTGGCTTGTACCGCAGCATCTGGCTGGACTCAGGGCCAGGGCAGCCAAGCACTACCTTAACACCACCATTGCAGCCAAGGTTCAAAGGCTCTGGACATGGGGTGTCTACCTAACTCTGCAGAACAGGTTTCCACACCCCTTTGTCTATCTGTCTGTCTATCTCTCCCCCACCCCCTCTCTCCGAGGCTGTTGTTGAATGCAGCTGTTCTCAGCTCTTCCCTGTGATCACTCCACTAAAAATAGCTCTGATGTTGTTGCATGGAAACTTGAGCAGAACCTGAAAGCAGATCCCCTTTTAGTCTGAGCTGGTTCAACTTTGAAAGACATGCAGCTATGAACATACCCTCATGTGTTTACACAATGCTGAAGTAGTGTAGTTCACAGCACAACACAAAAGACAAGACAAAACACACAAACAAAAACCATGCAAGGGACAGAATCACAGGGCCAGGTTTGCAGGCTCGGCTACCATCATGTCGACCTCTTGTGTTGGAGACTGAGCACAGCTGTCAGGAAGATCCTATTAAAAGCAACCAAAAGAGGTTTATAGAAACTCAAGAAGCAACAAGAAACCCATTCCTCATTTTGGCCCCTCATCTGATGCCTCGTAAGCACTCTGGGTGTCTTCTGCGCAGTGGGTCCCAACGGATGCTAAAGCGCACAGAGAATCCGAGAGCAAGCTCCAGAAGCCAGGGCTGTCCTGCCTCATTCCTCTGGCCTTTTGCAAGGCATGAGCACTGGTACCTCCAGAACTGCAAGAAGGCCACCTAGACAATATATGTACTGAAATGTCTGATGTTCTGTGTGACCCCTCACAGTGTCCTCTTGATGCATGTAATTGGGAGAAAAAAAACAAATGCTGACCACCAACCAGGGACAAGTCTGAGAGACAGTACATTTTCTTAGAAGAGCATCTACCAAGTAAATGGTGTGTTTTTCTTCTTCTTAATTCTATGCATGCACAAGATGACTCATATCACATTTGCTTATGAAATACAAATTTTGTTCTATGATGTTTTGTCCTAGAAAAACTTGTGCTGTGTCTGGCTGAGTCAAAGAGGGAAGGAACAAGTGTCCTGCCTGCCAGCAGCAGGACTTGTCCCTTGATGGCATGTCAACACGTTTACTCACTCAAGGCCACTGGGTTTCAAGGTGGCCCAGTGGTGGCCCCTATTTATGAACCTGAGAACCTGTCTCACACTTAAGTCATGAAATACTAGTTAACATACATGGTGTGGTAGTTTGAATAAGAATGGATCCATAGGCTCGTATATTTGAATGTTTGGTCTTCAGTTGGTGGAACTGTTTTGGAAGGATTAGGAGGTGTGGCTTTGTTGGAGGAGGTATGTTGCTGGGGTGCAGGGGGCTTTGCCATTTCAAATGCCCACGACATTCCCAGCTCACGCTTGTGCGCTCGCTCTCTCTCTCTCTCTCTCTCTCTCTCTCTCTCTCTCTCTCTCTCTCCATTCTGCTTGTGGATAAGATGTAATTGCTCAGCTACATCTACAGCATCATGCCTGTCTGTCTGCTGCCATGCTTCCCACCATCATGGGCATGGACTAACCTTCTGAAACTGTAAGCCCCCAATTAAATGCTCTCTTTTACAAGTTACCTTGGTCATGGTGTCTCTTCACAGCAATAGAACAGTAATTAAGACAGACATCACAACTATAACTTAACAAGAACTTCAGATCCTCCAAAGAGATCTTGTGGAAACAACACCCTTATTACAGCAGTGCCCTCCCTACAACCTTTATTACTATCTGCTCATGACACAAGTGTAGGAGTGAGCAGGCTGACTAAACACTCTATCAGTTGCAACAGTATGCCAAGGTCATGTGAGTGGGGGAAGTTGTCGCCCACGGTGTAGACATTTGAACAACAGAGTGCACCTGACACACTACTGCATCTTTAACACTAATTTTTTTGTTAAGACAAAAAAAATTTACACGTACTGCCAACAGCTTGCTGGCAGCCAACACCAGGATGAGCTGTTGCCTGGCAACAGTCAAGCAGGCTTCCTCCCAGGAAAAGCCACTGCTAGATGTAAACTAATTCGAAAATGGACAAATATTTAAATTTTTATGTTTGTTAAGGATTTGGGGTGGAGAATCCTGGAAAGACTGATTCATATTAAATAGATCTACAATGTGGATTTGCCTTTGGATCATGATCATAGGTTGCAACAGGATAGTTTAGAAAACCTAGATGTGACTTTTCTGATTCCCACAAATACTATACTAAACCAATCATGCATCTGCATTTTTAAAAATGTCCTTGTATATGTGTGTGTGTGCGTCCACGTTAGTGTGTGCTCATGCGTGTAGCTGCCTGAGGGAGCTAGAAGAGGACATCAATTCCTTGGAGCTAGAGTTATAGGTGGTTGTGAACAACCTGAATATAAGTCATGGGAACCGAGGTCCAGTCCCCTGCAAGAGCAGCAAATGCGCTCAACAGTTGAGCACCTCTCCAGCCCTGCACCCAAATTTCCGTAGAAGCACATGTTTTGTCTGTTTTTCTAAGAATAACGGTGAGAAAAAGAGCCTGAGAGACCCAAGCCTTTGAAATATACAGTCATTCTGGGTATCACCGGGTTCCAAGAACTCTCACTAAGGTCCACTGGTGCTCAGCATCCCTTAAAGGTGCCAGCCACCGCTGGGTTATCAAATGCAATTCAAACACTATGTAAACAGTCACTATACTGTATTGTTTAGGAAGTAATGACTAGAGAAAAGGCCTGTACATATTCAGGACAGATACCCTTCCCCCAAATACTTTTGGTTCTGTGAGGGGCCAAATGTCAGGCCATGGAACCCAAAGATAGGAGGCCTGGTTGTATTTGCAAAAAAGATCAGAGCCCAGCACCACCATTTTCATGATTCTTACAGAGGCAAAGCTCAGCAGCTTTATGAGCAGTCTTCCTTCCTGTGCATTCTAGGTCTAGAGAACCTGCTTCATCCCCATGAGGGGGGCTGAGGAGAAGGCACACGCACACCCACACCCCACACACATACATACATACCCCACACACACCCACACACATTCTGACTCTTTTTCCCATGTAAAATATATAGCACTCTCTCCAAATTGGGGTGGGGACTCTATTCATGTTCAAAGTTGGCAAACTGTGGAGTCAAACCTCATACAGCTTAGGAAGTAAGGATTGATGGCTTACAGTGATTTGGAGTGTGGATTGAAAGACCGTTATTTAATGGTATATGCATATTACACAAGATTAAATTTTCAGTACCCAGAAATAAAAGTTTACCAGGGTACAACAAACTTGTTTATTTATATTTGTGTTAATTTTGTGCTAAATATTTACTATTTTTCCATTTACAGAAGAAGCCTGCAAAAGTCTACAGTGAGGGGGAAAAATGCCAGTTCTTGAGACAGAAATTGATTTTAGATGAACTTTAAACATAACAACTGAAACAAAGCAAATAGCCCATTTGCCACTGTGATGCCTCAAGTCTTGGCTGATCTGAGAATGTATTATTCAGTGACTGCACTAGCAGAATTCCCAGAAAACAGTCCCCGTGGAACGCTAATTTCATTACTATTAAATTTCATAATCATGACTTGGAAACCCATCTCCTTTCAGCTCACTCAACCCTCCCCCCACCTCCACACACACACAAATTCAAACTGTTTTTGCTTCAACTGTCTCTCGTTTCTGTGGTTATGAATGGAACAATCCGAGGGGCTCTTCAGACCATCCATTAAATCCACACCAGTCTTTAAATGGAAATAATTCTGGCTGTTAAAATTGAAACATACATCCCACACACAGGAGCAGGTATCTGAATGCCCAGAGAGGGGCCACAGGAACCTGAGTGGTTTATGGACACCTGTTCCCTAGCTGTACCTGGTCCCTGTGCATGTATATGCGATGTCCTTGATGAATATACAAACCCTGCTTATTAGTCTCTTCTTTATGACATGTAAAAGCTTCTTTTACAGAAGAATCCAAACTTCAAAACCAGGTTTGTGCCCCCCCCCTCGCCCGCCCCCTCCCTCAGCCGCCACTGTCACCCCTTACAGGCTATTCCACTTCACAAAGTCTCTCCCGTGTGAGAGGGGTGGGACCTCTCTGCAGCCCCTGTGGATCAATACTCTAGAACCCCAATTCTGTGCTTTTGGGAGGCCTCTAGCATGCTCTATCGGCCCTGGAACTCACCACAGCCCTGCACAGGACAGAAGCAGGGAAGCCCGAAATCCAGGACACTGCTTTTTCCATCACACAAGTGATGCTGGTGGCATCGTTACAAAGTTACAAAGAAAAAAGTGGGTATGTGTACACGTGTGCATGCGTGTCGTGTGTGAGTGCGTGTGCCAAGGGTCTGCGCGTAGATTTCACGACACAATTGATGCTTTGAGTAATAAAAAGGGAATTAAAAAGATTCATTAACTGGTTTTAGGCTGGGAAGGAAGGAGTCACGCCCGAGCTAGGAGGGGCAGGGGTGGGGGTGGGTCTGTGGATGGCTTCCTGTGGGCATGGAGTTTAACCCTCGCTGAAAACAGCAAGATGCCTTGGTGTCACACAGTCAGACCACAGGGGCAGAGTTCACACTGTGGGAATATGCAGGCAATCACACCCTTGTGGAAAAGACTATCAAATGAGGGAAAGACTAATGCTGACCAGGAAACACAAGGAGGTTCCCAATCCCAGCAAAGACCACATGAAAACAGCAAGTCTCAACAGCCCAACTAGATTAACAGATATCTGAGACTGAGCAGATTTGACGGACGGTAGAGGAGACACAGACACACACACACCCTGTGACCCACCAACTCAGCTTTAGGAATTAACGTTTCTATCCCACAGCTTGTCAAGAATGAACCCAGGCTTTCGAATCCACCGAAGGCTGTCTCACAACTCCACTTGCTCCTGTGACACACAGAAGATAGCTTTTCTATTTCACCTGCTTAATGGAGACATGGCAGCTTCTGGGCCACAAGCCTGTGAACATTTCATTTACATACTCAGTATAGCACCCAGCTCAAAGTCAGGATCACATATGTTGCCGGCACCTGCGGCAGCCATCTGCATCAGGGCCCACGATCTGATCTACCCCTTAGCTGCCCTGTGGGCTAACTGCTCACAGCCACCAGCCTTCTACCAAACTGCTCTCAGCTGAAGATTCCAAGAGGCCCGGGAGTTCCAGGATAAATGGTTGACAGTATAAAAGTTTGGCCTCCTGGTTCCAAGGGGGATGTGTTGGTGTAATTATACTCCAGCCAGGCCAAGGCTCAACTTAAGGCTTTCTCTGCTTGGTCTCTCCTCATCCGCTGTGTTCCCTTCTCCTCCCCAACCTACCCCTCCCCCAACTACTCGCTCAGCAAATCCCTTACATGCAAATGCCACTCAGGCTCTGCTCCTAGAAAAATCCAACCCAAGATTCAACTGTAATGATTTTTTTTTTTAAATTATCAGGCGAAGGTGCCAAAGTCTAAGCCTCGGCATGTTTACTGAGGCATGGTTATATTATCAAGAAATGGAAAGCAGCCTAAATCTACACAAGGAGACGTCAAACGTGGTGCAAGAAAAAAAAAAAAAGAGCATCTTGTATATTAATGTGGATGGGTGAGAGAAGATACGCACGGCACAGGATTGAGGGAAATACTACACACTACAAAGTACCACCTACAATATAATCTTATGCATAAGCAAAATCTCTGTAGATACGGTAACTTGTCAAGAAGTAGTCCAAGCTGTATTCCCAGCATTCCAGCAGACTGAGGCAGTAAGGCTGCAAGTCCAAGGCCAGCCTGGATAACTTAGAGAGACAGACCCTGCCTCAAAAACAAAAGATGCTCCAACACCCATATGCTGGTTTGAATGAGAATGGCCTCTATAGGTCCATATGTTTGTATACTTGATCACCAGTTAGTGTGGTGATATTGTGTTCCCCAAAATATTGTGCACCCTTATAACTTATTTGGGGTCAGAGAACAGAACAGCCACTAGATAGACACAGAGGCCAGAAAATGGTGGCACAGACACCTTTAATCCTATCACTTAGGAGGCAGAGATCCATCCGGATCTCTGTGAGTTCAAAGCCACACTGGAAACAGCCAGGCATGGTGACTCACACCTTTAAACCCAAGAAGTGAGCCTTTAATCCCAGGAAATGATAGCAGAAAGTAGAAAGGTATATAAGGCGTGAAAACCAGGAACTAGAGCTGGTTAAGCGTTTAGGCTTTTGAGCAGCACAGTTCAGCTGAGAGGCATCCAGTCTGAGGAAACAGGATCAGCTGAGGAATTGGCAAGGTGAGGTGGCTGTGGCTTGTTCTGCTTGTCTGATCTTCCAGCATTCACCCCAATACCTGGGTCCAGGTTTGTTTTTATTAATAAGACCTTTTAAGATTTGTGCTACAAGTTAGTGGAACTGTTTGGGAAGAATTAGGAGGTATGTTGCTAGGGGTAGACTTGAGGTTTCAAAAGCTCATGCCAGGGCATCTCTCTCAGCTACTTCTCCAGCACCATGCCTGCAGATGCGACGCCATGCTCCCCACCATGATGATCATGGGCTAACTCTGAAACTGTAAGCAAGTCCTCAATTAAATGCTTGCTACTGTAAGTTGCCGTGGTCATGGAGTTTCCTCACAGCAATAGAACAGTGAACAAGACAACCTATGTCCCTGGTCACGCTGTTCTCTGTAGCCAGGAGCAGCCCAAGGAAGTGTCCCTCACCAAATAAAGGGAACACACATACAAAGAAGCATTGGCCTTGAAAGGGAAGGAAATCCGGACACCTGGCTGCTACAGCATAACCAGATCTCAGGGACAGCAAGGGAAAGAAGCCAGGCATGAAAGAACAAGAATTGTCTGATCCAATGAGGTGCCTGCTGGGGTCGAAGTCAGAAAAAATAGAAAATAGAATGGTGACAGCCTCAACTAGATGGCATCAGTTTGGAAAAGTGGGAAGGTTTTGGAGATGAAGTGAACAATACTATAAACACACTTAACATGACAGAACCGTACATGTTACAGACGGCCAAGCTGGCCAGGCATGGTAGTGTCCACCTGTGAGCTCCACACTTGAAAGGTAGAAGCCAGAGGGTAAAGAGTTTGAGTGTCTCTTTGCAGAGAGTTGCAGATCAACTTGGGCTGAGATCTAATACCTGACTTCACCCTCAAAAACTGAATAAATGCAAATGGTTATGGTACAGTCTATTCTATATTATTTGTCCACAACTTAAAAATAAGAAAGTATTAATAGCCGGGCATTGGTGGCGCACGCCTTTAATCCCAGCACTCAGGAGGCAGAGCCAGGAGGATCTCTGTGAGTTCGAGGCCAGCCTGGGCTACCAAGTGAGCTCCAGGAAAGGCGCAAAGCTACACAGAGAAACCCTGTCTCGAAAAAACCAAAAAAAAAGAAAGTATTAATAGATTTCTCCTGTGATGTCAAACAACATGGAAACAGGGGCGGCTTTAGAGTTCTTTGTGTTCTTCCATTTGACCATTCTACTTGAGCAGGAATGAATTCAGGTTTGAACACAGTATGTTTCCCACAGACTCATGTGTTGAATAATTGGTCCCTAGCTGATGGCATTCTTTTGAGAGTTGATGGAAACCTCAGGAGGTGGGGGCTAGCTGAAAGAAGTAAATCATTGGGGACATACCCCAAAAGAGAAGACTTATCTTACTCCTGCCTCTTTCTGACCCTTCCTCTCCGGTTCTTGGCTAGGAGGTCAGCAGACATGCCAGACCACACCCTTGGTGTGATGTTCTGCCTGACCATGGCCCAGAAACAGCAGAACCGACTACCATGGACTGGAACTTCTGAAGCCATGAATCTAACATACATCTCTCCTCCATTATGTTTCCCTATGCAGCGGTCTCGGGACCTTCCTAACGCCACCTCCTGGGACTGGATATGCCAAAACCACCAGCAATCATTTCTCCTCTTGAGTTTTTTTTTTTTTTTCCAGAGTCTGCTAACACAGTGTACACTAATTTACTGATTTACATTTGGTGAATCTATTTTAGTTCTGGGAAATTAGAAATACAGTACCTCGCTACATTACAGTAAGAAACTCAGTACCTTAGGGCTTGGGGTTGGAGGCAGGCCATGGGTGCTTGTTTTTAATAATATGTGGATCTTGGTTTTTCAGCTTGTTCCTTTTTAAAAAACAAAATTCTTGAGCTTCAACAAAATAACTCAACACTCACTGCTCTGTAGCCCATTAAAATGTCCAGGTTAACTCCATTAAAAACTAACAAGAGAGGATGCTTCAACATAAATCCTTGCTCAGAACTTTGTCTAAATCTCTTTTTTTCACTGGGGACTGGACCTAGGTTCTCTCCTACATCAGGCAAGTACTCTACAACCTAGTTATATCCTCAGATCCCTGCCCAATTTTCTTAATTTGTTCATTCAAATAACTATTCTTAAGTGTTTAACAAGTGCTGGGCAATACACAAAGTTGGGGATACACGGTGGGCAGGATAAACACAGTTTCTGGATACGATGTACCTGGGAAGAGAGACCCAAGATGAACAGGATGCTGTGGTGACTCCCTGCTTCTATGCCAGGCCTCGAATACACATACACCCACACAAAGACACGGCCTGACAGTCTGTGCAATCATCTCACAGTTGGTGATGCTACCAGCCTACCTCGAGCCTGTGACACTGCGCCATAACGAGGGACTCCCAGGTACTATGGCAGGGAAAGGCGCTCCAGCTGAAACAGCCATCATCTCAGACTAGAAGGACAGAATTTCCTTCTTGTTCCAATCTGGTGCTTCTCTCTCCTTGGGTGAGCCTAGCCATGGCCTTCAGTTTCTCCCTTCATGGACTTGATTCCATCCTGACCCCATCTCCTGGCTTTGTCAAACAAGGAGGTGATGACAAACGTGCCTCCTTGCCCAAGGCCCAGCCTTGTCCTCAGTCTCACAGACAATATATCTATCCACTCTTCTCCCCTACCTACTCATTCTAGGCTCTCCAGTTAAACATCACCTAAGTTCAAAGCTATTCTCTCAATTTTGGTCTCTTGGTAGGGCCCAAGACAGTATTTTTAATGAGGCAGCACAGTTAATTGCCAAATATATTTAACATCAGCATAACCCCCTCTCCCCCCATATACAGGATATAAAACTATTGCAAGTCAGATAAAACCAGATGTTATCTAGTTCATCCACTCACCCTCTCTACCCGCCAAAGGTCAAAGCTAATAGGTAGCAGACCCCGCGGAAGAACCAGGGCCCCAGGTTTCTCTGCATCTCCTCCTTCCCCTGGTTCTGTGCCACTGTTCTGTTGTCTGTACACTCGACTGGACACTGCTTTCCACACACTCAGAAGAGCAAACAACCGGCAGATCCAGAACTGCTGGCATTTGAGAACTGAGATACGCTCAGGAATGGGGAGAAGGCACAGCCCAGGCTGAGACAGGCTTAGAAAACCGTGGGGGATTGGAGATGTCATTTTGTCACAAAGCTCTGTGTGGGCTACACCTGCAACTCGGAGTTCCTCTTCTACCACCAGCACCAGATTTGTGCTGATCCAGGCACATTCTCCTGGG
This sequence comes from Peromyscus attwateri, assembly GCA_902168425.1. Taxonomy (NCBI): domain Eukaryota; kingdom Metazoa; phylum Chordata; class Mammalia; order Rodentia; family Cricetidae; genus Peromyscus; species Peromyscus attwateri. Next base: position 21,053 of record CABHPP010146974.1, read on the forward strand.
GACTAAGAATTCCTACCAATCTCTGAGGCAGAAGGGAAGCAGTGCTAAAGGGGCCCAGGCAGACAGTGGCTATGAACTTCAGCCTGGAGGACAATAGTGAAGGGAGACTGCCATTATATTGCCGATTTGGTTTCTGGCAAGACTCTAGATGAGCTCCTTGTAATGCACTGCAGGAATGGGCTACCTCAACCAGGCTCCTTCCTCAATACCCTCCTGTGTATGGAGCCACATGGAGTCTAGCTTGGCCTCAAGACTTACTGTAGCCAATGGAATATGAGCAAATACAACACAGACTGGGTATCTTAAAATATTCAGGCTTGTTTGTTCCCTAGTGGGAATTTCCTATGCTATCTTGTAAATAAGCTTGAGGTAGTTTACCACAAGATTTTAGATCCCTTAGAGAGAGGTTCCAGTTACCCTCAAAGAACCCTAAATACACAAGTGAGCCCAGCCAAAAATCACAGGGACCAACAATACACATTCCAGTTGAGTCTAGGCCAACCTACCAGCATACCAAACAAGGGGTGAATTACTTAATCTGTGGTGTTTATTATGCAGCAGAAGGTAACTAATATACTGTTCTAGCATGTAAAAACATGCCCCCAACAAAGCATGATCCAGAGGCTGCAATTCTCAAGATGTAGTTCCATGTGAAGGTTTTAGTGGGCACCTACCTACTGTTTAAAAATTAAACAGCAAAAGCCTGTAGGCATTACTAACGAAACTCCTCGGACAAGGCTGTCTGTGTGTGGCAAATGGCAAAGTCACAGCAGCAGCCATCCTAAGCCAACCCTTCCTATCAACTAAGGAATATAAGACATGGTTTAATTCTCCCTGAAGTCCCATTGGCTGCCTCAGCAGTTTGAGTTAGTTTTAGAACAGACCCGTGTTTTCTTCTCTGTGAGTTCCTTCCATGTCCAGGAAATGGAGGAAATCTAGACACCCTGGAGAGTTGCTCACAAGTCATTACACCATGATTGTTCTCTTGAAAGTGCCTGCTCTGCATAAAGTAGCTTAAAATGTCACTGAGGAGAAAGGCGAGCTTCAGCAGGGGTAGAATCAAAGGGTCTCCGAGGACAGACTTCCCTCCTATGATTGTTTCTTAGCAGCACAAATCCCAAAAGTTCCCTACCCCCTTCTCTGTGTCTGAGATGGCAAACTCTGATACTGAACTGGGAAACTCTGATACAGCCATCTGGTCAACCTCATCTCCCACACCATTCAGAGGTTCCCTCTAGTCATTAGCTGACCTGACATTAGTTAACCCAGGCATCTCTTATACTGTTTATCAGTGAGGGTGTCTTAGAGCCTCACAACTAAACCATTATATTCATTGTATGAGTGAACCATGCTTAACCAACCTTCTGTTTCTCATTCATTCATTCATTCATTCATTCATTTATTCATTCATTCATTCTAAAAGAGTCATACCCAGTCACAATGCCAGAGAGCAGTTGACAGTCCAAAGGACAGCACCAAAGGTGGGTAACTACAAAACATAACCTCAGGTGACACTGAGACATGAAACACTTGTATGTGCTCTCCACTCTAAGGATATCAAACACGGACTGACCGAAGGACGTTATACACAGAGAGCTAACAGAATGTGCCAGATAGTGGGTAGAGCTGCGATTCAAACTTGTCACACACTGTCACTCAGCTGCCAGATGGAGCTGAACACAGGGTTGTTAACCTGATGGATCTGGGTTTTACTTCACTAGCAGTGCTCTATGGTGGCTTAGTTTTAGACAAAATGCCATTAAGATGGACTGAAGGGAAAAGGAAGCAATTAAAAACAGGCGACTACAGCAAATCCAGAGGCAAGGTGGGGAAGACCAGGACAGACAATGTCACAGGAAGCCAGGATTCCAGAGATGGCGTTATGTGCAAAATTAACAGGTCTGTGTCTCTGGATACTGGGAGGCAGGGAGAGACAATTCAAGAGGCAGAACAGGCCTGAAATATTTAGGGGAAAATTTAAGGAGTTCCCAAGCCCACCTCCTGGTTCAGTAAGTCACTAGGAAGACTCACCAGGCTCACAGCAAAGGGTCACAAAGCAGTCAGCCAATGCAGACGCTCACAAGGTCAAATCCACCACTCACTGCAGTGCCAGCTACCAAGCGTCCTCACTACATGAAACATACAGGTGGGCTCTCGCCTTCCAGCAACAAATCCTGACAACACACAGAAGGTGCTGCCTACAGAGAGGTGTGTGTGTCACATACAGAGCCCACGCATTTTTACTGGTGACAATTCACACGGGCATCCTCCACTAGAATACACTAAACTTCCAGGTGGCTTCCATCAGCCATGCCGTGTATACAGCGGTGTGGGCACAGACAGCCGCTCTCCAGTGTTTTGGAAAGGTGGGGGAACCCTCGCCATAGGGCATGTTTGCAGACACCAGCCCAGGGCCAAGCCTGCAAGGCCGGCTCTAAGGTGGACGGCCTCAGGCTGCTACATTAACATTGTTCCAAACGTCAAGGAGTGGCCAGAGCTTGTGCTATAAGGTGACATCTTATTCAACACACAAGCGCTCAAGTCATCCATTGACAACAGTTCTCAGTCACATTTGGACGACAGTTCACACCTTTCCCAGACTGCTAAAAATAAACACAAATACATCTCAAAGCAGGGCCAGCAGGTATTAAGGTTGCTACCAATTACTCACCATCCGGGAAAGGCATCCCTGGGAAGATGGCAATCTGCATTTCATTATTCAGATAAGTCAACATTAGGTCTGCTCCAGAATCAAACACAATTAAAGCTTTAATTAACTCAAACTCAAGCAGTCCCATCTTCAAATAAAAAAACATTTTCAGGCAATGGATAAGAGGAAGGTAGAGGTCACTTCATATGGGTTACTTCCTTTTATGCTTTTGTGTTTGAGTGCTGTATCTGCAGTGTGTCAGCAGAGACCAGAGGAGGACGCTCTACCTACTATTCTCTCATGGAACCTGGAGCTAGGCAGGTAGCCAGAAAATCCCAGCAATCCTCCTGCCTCTGCCCCCCAAACAATACTAGGGTAGGTACACAGAGTCACACCTAACTTTGCATACAGGTGCTGGAATTCAAATTTAGGTCCTCACACTTGTACAGCAAGGGACTTTGAGTCGTCCTTCCAGTCCTGACTTTTAACAGGAAGGGACAAGACAGAGCCTCAAGTCAGAAATACACTAAAAATAATTACTTCTCCGGCCTCCCAAGGGTAGGCACGTTTTTACATCCTTATAACTGCAAAGTGACCCTATAGTGAAACCCCCCTCTACCAGTTCTCACTCCGTCATTCAGCACATCCTCTCTATTAGCAGAAAACAAATCCACAGCTTCAAATGGACTGTCAGTCATGGAAGGTCGAACAAAAGATTTGGTCGTAAAGTTTCTAATAAGGTGTACTTGCTGTCTCAAGTGGGATGGAGAAATTCTCAAGCTTCGTGGGATGGGAAATCTCTCAAAAGTTTTCTTCAGGATTATTCACAAACTGTGTCCCCTTGTGTTATGGCTTGAACCTGAAGCTGGGGAGCCTTTAGGAGGCGACACCAACCCGCAGAAGTTTGAATCACTAATAAAAGGTAACCCATTCCTGGTTCCTATTACAGGAATTATTAGTGATCTAGGGTCCTGATCATCCATCATGAGAAAAGCCCCTGCTCCACCTTCCCACTGCCATGGACTACTCATCCTTGCCCACCACGATGGTCTGAAATGTCCTTCTTTCTTAGTTGTGTCTGTTGGGTACTGAGATGGCTGTAATGCAATACAGCAAATAAAATAAACCTGGTATTCACTTTTTAAAGATTTATTTACTTTTCTGTGTGTGTATCAATGTGAGAGAATATGCATACATGTTGTATGCGAGTGCACATGACTGTGTACATGGAAGCCAGAAAAGCAGGTTGGGTCCCTTGGAGCTGAAATTATAGGCATTTGTGGCATGTCTGGCTTGTTTCATGAGTGCTGAGAGCCAGACTCCAGCCTGTATGATTATACAGCAAGCATTTTAACTCCTGAGCCATCTCTCCAGCCTCTAAACCTGGTGTTTTCATCAGTGAGTTAACTACTACACAACCATCACATAAGAATCTGATCCAACTACCATCAGCAGTAAGACACATCCCTCTTGGGGCTCCTCTTCTTAGGTAGAACTGAAATCCTGCTCTAATAGTAATAAAAACCAAAGAGAGAGAGCAGAGCTGCTACTAACATAAGGAAGAAGATGCTAACTGAGATCTAGGGTTAGGAGGCAATTGGGTTAAGAGCAAACAAAATATACCTCCAGGACGTACTAAACATAAAGAGACCAGGAAGCATCAGGGGAACTGTTATGGCAGGTATAAAAGCCAACACAGGATGCTAGAGAGATTGCTCAGCACTGAAGCTCTGGCAGAGGACCAGAGTTCGGTTCCCAGCACTCACATCAGGCAGCTGACAACTACCTATTAATTCCAGTCCCAGGGGGTGAGACACCCTGGCCTCTATGGGCACTTTCACTCATGTGCACTTAACCATACCCACACCCACATGCATATGGGGCTAAAAATAAATCTTTTAAAAAAATTGTAAGGGCTAGAAAGATGGCTGATTGATTAAGAGTACTTGCTGCTTTTGTAGATGACTCAGGATTCAGTCCCAGTACCATGTGGTAGCTCACAACCATTCACAATTGCAGATGCAGAGAATCTGACCCCATCTTCTGACCTCTGCAGGTACCAGCACACACATGGTTCACATACATACACACAGGCAAACACTCAGACACATAAAACAAATTAATTTTTTAAGACAGCATGCACACACACACACACATACACACACACACACACACACACACAAACACACACACAGGAGACACTGTCTTCACAGAGCTTTTATGAATAGCCTGACATGCAGGAATCAGGGTAGAAGGGAATGAGTTCTCCTCAAGGTTAAAAAGAAACTGTATTCTGGTCACACCACCCACTCCCTTCCTAGACTTTGGCTTGAAGACATCTGACCAAATGAGATGTCTTTAAAAAGAGGTCTTTGTGCTCTCTCGATAGATCTCATGTCCAAGTTCACTTGTTGAGAGCTATTTGTGAGTTTCCCTCTCTCGATTCTTGTCTTTCTTCTTCCTTCCCCCCCCAACGAAAACAACAAGTGCAATTACAGATCAACTGGTTTTTAAGTATCTCAAGAGCCCCAGGACACTGATCTACACTCCAGGCCCTCAACTGGATTGCCTCGCTGTCTGGACAAAACCCACTAAACTATTTCTTGAACAAAAGCAAGGATCTTTTAGGTGCTATAATCTCATTCCAAATCCTTTTACCCACTCCCTACTCTTTTGGCCCCGACACTGCAATCCTCTTTGGGTAATCTGAGGTCTGGCGGGCACCAGGCCTGCAGTGGCTTTTGCTTTTCCTCCCACTCTGTGCCATTGTTTGCTGCTGGGAGGGGGCACGGTGCCAGGGTTCAGGGCCCCATAATGACTTTGTTCTTACAGGGCAACTGTTAATAATTAGCAGGAAGCATTTTGCCTTTAAATCTCACAGCTTGAGTACTAAAGATCTCACAGTGCCAAAGAAACACTTAATTCCAGGGTGAGACGGTTCCAACGTCCTCCCGTGGGCCTACCCACGGCATTCACCGGCTTCATTCATCTAGTGATAGGTATGAGTACCTCTTCTCTGATAGGTGCCAAGCTGAGGAGGAGGTGGGAAGTGGGGAAGAGAGACATGGTTTCTGTCCCCACTCTACTTAAACTCCATTGAGGAGAGGTGGCCGCCGGTGTGGGAGCCAGGATACATGCTCAAGCACATGCCGTTCTAGTGTTCTGAACCGGAAGAGAGGGCACGAGGAAGGACAGGAAAGAGATCAATATGGCGGAACTGTCCAAAATGAAGAGTATCCCAGGAAGGATGCACTCCAGAGCACAGCCCTGAACAGGACAAAGCCTGTGCAGTCAAGGAATTTACACAAAAGAAATACAGAAGACGTGTGTGGTAACAAAAGCTAAGGAGGAAAGTCAAGAGGGGCAATGGGAAAAAAGGACAGAGGGTCAGAAGTCCTCTTCTAGATGAGGCAGACAAGGAAGGCGTTTGTGAGAAGGTGAATCTGAGCGAAGACCCGAAGAAGGGGCAGAAGCGTAGCAATGAAGGCAGCCACCCGCAGGGGCCAGCACGACAGTCGTCAGAGACAGAGAACGAACCCAGGCAAGGACGGAGGCACAGAGGAGGCATCTGGACCAAGCCGCCAGTGTTCAAGCTCCAGCTCCATTATGTCACTATCACTGTGACCTTGGGCCTGGTTTAGAGGGGCCTGGAATGTTCCAGAAGGGGTTTTGTAGCTCAGTTTCTCATACTGCTCTTGACAGTCCTCAGATGCAGCTAATAGGCTCCTTTAGACACCGTAGAGACAAGATGTGGAAGTGAACCACCACCATGGGGCCGTGTGTGTGTGTGTGTGTGTGTGTGTGTGTGTGTGTGTGTGTGTGTGTCTATGAGCTATTTAGGAATGAAGAGTCAACTTCAAAATAATTAAACAGCCAACTTGCCGGCTCTGGCCAGCACTGACAGCCTTAGTTCAATGGCCAGAAATTATCCATACTTTCAGGAAGGTGGCAGGACATTTCTAATCTCAGGCAGAGAAAACACTACGCATGATATTGAGATATTTATCCATAGCCACCGTGCAGGGGGACAAGAAGAGAACCTTGGCACACACTTACATCTGGTGGAAAACATCTCAAAGTGTGTCTGTGTACATGGGCTACTGAGTGTGCCTAAACTAGAACATAAAACATTTGTAAATGGACCTACTTATGGAACTCTCTTGGTCTAAGGCAGTGGTTCTCAACCTTCCCAATACTGTGACCCTTTAATACAGTTTCTCGTGTTGTGGTGACCTCCGACCATAAAAATGATTTCACTGCTACTTCCTAACTGCAGTTTTGTGACTACTGTGAATATGTAATGTAAATATCTGATATACAGGCTATCTGATAGGTGACCTCTAAAGGGGTCGCGACCCACAGGTTGAGAACCACTGCTCTAGGGCCTCTTAGTTGTCTCTTCACTGGGTGGCAGGCAGTCCTGGCCTTGTATGACAGATCGGTGACATACAGCAGGACAGGTGACACTATATGTCCTGACCTTATATGGCTACTGACAGCACAGGTGGCCCTGGACCCGGTATGTGTGGGTGACTCTTCAGTTTACACTCTGTCCTTGAGTGCTATGGTAATATCGTCACCTTTCAACAACCACGCCCACCTGTCATGTGATATATGGACTGCAGTCAGCCCTACCTAAGACATTACTCACAGAAAACTACTGCAGGCATGGGCACAGACCATCTTTAATCCAGGAAACACTTTACCAATGATGCAAAGCCAACACTTGCTTGCTATGTAGGACATGCCTTCCCATTCAACACATCTCCATTCACCAGCTCTAGGTACCAGGCACTGTGTGGACCCTGGAGATGAGTACAGCGTCAGACCCCTACCTTCTGAAACAATATGCCTTCTTTAATGGATGCGGCCCAACAAAACAACTTTCCTTAGGTAAAATCTTTCTTAGCCCACACTTCATTTCAACTGCCTGGATAGTACAAAACAAACAAACAAAAGATAAAAAAGACACAAGGGTTTTCAATGTCTGGGCTCACACAGAATTTTGACTTCACTCACATAATGATCTGAGAGGGACAGTTATCAGAATTTTTCTCAGGCCCAAACAATCTTCCCACTGAGGACTCTTGAATACCCACCCTTGTCACATCCCACAATCCTCCAGCTGCTGGGGAAGTCACCAAGAGTGTGAGATACACACTCAGCAGCGCACTGGGCTATAGTCAAAAGTAATGAATTCTCTGATAGAAAATTGATCTCACTTGTTCCCATAATGTAAGCTCTGTCGAGAGAGCAAACAAACAAGGCTATAATAATTAATTGAAAAGAAAGACTCTAATTAAAATTTTATATTAGTGTACATAATGGCCAGAAATAGTAAACATTGCTTTAAAAAAAAATGCCAGAGCTGTAAAACAACAAAAAGCTCTGCCTGTGCAGATAACCAGCAACCACTTAGTACTGTCAGTCAAAACACACTCCATCTCATCCTCCAACCCACAGCAAATGGCACGAGGAAAGAAGAGCGGAGGACACGAAGTATTTAACCACTTGCATTGGATCCAACTCAACGCCTACCCATTGAGTGTCTCCAACTTCTGACACGCCTTCCGTAACACTTCCTGCGTACCCAGTACACACACAGATGCGTGTGTGGGGGCAGTCTGACCAGAGCCATGGAGGGCTTCCCAGTGGCCGAGTGCAATCACTGCGCGTCTACAATTACACCCTGGTAAGAGAAATGGCCCAGGTATACACAGGGTCACAGTGAAGTCTACGCATGCCAAGGACCGTCCTGGTGGACCAAGAGGTTGAATGCAGCATGCGGTGAGCTCTTAGGATGTAGTCTGTAGGGAAAACTACACAGAGAACAACGGAAACATGAATATGAATGCTCAGTTCCAACAGGGAAGGAAAAAAGGGCGTTCTGAGTATTTCTCTCTCATTTCATATGTGACACGCTTAACCAATGGAGCTCTTACTCCTCCCTGTCTAGGAACCCCTTGCAATGAGCTTGGCTACTGCCATCTTTGGGATGGATTACCAGCCCTGGAATGCTGTCATACAGCTTAGGAAATCGAAATGAGAGGTACAGAGTCAAAGTTTACACTACACGGTAAACTTACCTGTGGCTTGCGGAACGGATGGGTAACTTTCACCCAATGGATTGATGAAGTTCTACAGAAGGTGGAATGAATGGACAGGGCTGTCACAAATAATAATACCTCTAGCGAGGTTTGAGGGCAAGACATTTATTTGGTCCACTTCTCCCAACTACTTGTCTAGCCCTTGAATGGGTCTACCACTTGAAGAGGTGCCAGGCTTCCTGTCTCCCAGAGTTGTCTAAGTGATCAAGGATGTCACTTTTAAATGTGTAAATTCCTCACAAGCCTGACAGACCATGTTTGCTGGCTGTCGGTAGTACATGCACAGTCTCCCAGAATCCAAAGGGACTGTAGAGATGGCCCAGCCCAGCCACTGGGCTTTACAAGCAAGGAACTGAGTTCTGTGAAGATGAATTGCCCTGGGTGTACCCAGTATCTACATAAAACACCTAGGTTTCAGATCCCAGCAGTGTTCTCCCAAAACAACTGTTAATGCCTTCTACAATGTCACCACTGCCTTGCAGACCCTCAACACTTGGAGGCACTCCAAACAGACAGGAAAACTAAACCCAGTTCAGCCGACTGAGATTTATACGTCCATCTTCCTAATGGGGTAAGCACTTTGATGATCAATAAGAAACCTGGTTTAGTCATGCACATATCTCAGGGACCCACAAGAAGAATGGCTCACTGGAGCTCCAGAAACATAGGACGATGCACTAAGAAACACTGTTGCTAGCCAGGCATGGAAATAGATAGCTTCCCCACATCAAGTAATCATGAGGCTGGAGCGGGCAGGAAGAGAGGGCAGGTACTACTGGGCACTCCTACTACAGGCTTCATCTAGCTCAGTGGATAACTGTTATCAAGTTGACAGGAAAGAGGACGCCAACCCTCCCCATGATATAATCCTCCAGTAGAGAGATCAAACCAGAAACCACATCACTGCGGCAAGACTGACCGCCATCGTACACACAGCAGGCCCAGCACAGGGTAAAGGACTCATTCGGATATCATCAATGGGAGGCTGATTTCCTCCAACAAACCTTAAATCTTACTCTAGATGCCCTCTAAAGAGTTGAGTTTTGTATGAATGCAGTGAGAATTAAACAAATTAAAATGGGGATAAAACCCAAGGGCCTTTCTTCTTTTTTCCTAAATAGAGCCGACTGATGAAGTACCCAATACATTAAACTCAGAATGCAGAAGGCCCGTGGGGTTTGCCAGTGGTTCTCAACCAGGGTGATTCTGTCTTCCTGGGCACACAAGCCACTGCCCACAGTCCTTTTGTCACTGTACCTTGAAGGGTACAACTGGCATCTCATGGGTGGAGACCGCATATGCTTCTAAATGTCCTACAACGCACGCACAACAAGTTATTAAAAAAAAAAAAAAAAAAAAGAATTCTCTAGCTCCAAATGCCAGAAGTGCTAAGGTAGAAAGGACCAGGGATGGCCCAATACCCCCACAGGCAGGCAAGGAGTTTCAAAGTCACCGTCATGAGAAGTTGACCCCATCCAGAAGAGTCTACCAGCCCCCTCTGTTCCCCTTTTACTCCTGGCAATTTCAATGGAACCAATAAATGATGTCTGATGCTCCTGAGCTCCCAGGATCTGCTTCCACTGGTGGAGCCAGAGGCAGGCTCTCCATATTCCCTCGGTTAAGGATGAAGACCTGGGGGCCACAGAGGTTCTGACAGCCACAGGGTTGCTGGAAGCACAGACCTGGCTGGCATTACCAGTAGAGGGGTCAAAAGCAAAAAAGAGCTTGCAGTGAGAAATATCCAGATTCGCCAGACGGTGGTGGCACATACCTTTAAGCCCAGCACTCAGGAGGCAGAGGTGGGCAGATCTCTGAGTTTGGGGCCAGCCTGGTCTACAGAGTGAGTTCCAGAACAGCCAGGGCTACACAGAGAAACCTTGTCTTGAAATACTCCCCCCGCCCCCCATTCTGCTGCATCTTTCTGAACACAGAAACTGCTTTACACTGGAGTTTCAGAGATCTCAGCTCCAAGAAAGACACACACCCCCCACTTCACGAGGCTGCCACCCCTGCCTGCCTCCTTTCCAGTCACCCCAGTTATTTTGATTCTCAGACGAAAAGTGAGGCAAAAGCAGAGACGGATCTCCCGTGGATCCCTTTAACTGACTCAGGCCTAGGAGCCTGTCACTTACACGGCTGTTTGCAGAGTGCCTGCGGGTCTTGTAAAGGAAGAAGAGTAAAAGGAGATTACGGCCATTTGTCTACAGGTGAGGGGGGCGTCTCAACTGAAGGATGGGGTGGACCCAAGAAGACGACCAGGCCACAAGCGGCTGAGAGTCAGGCCTGTCAGCCCAGGAGAGACCATCGCTCAGCTTGACAGGCTGTGGGAAAGTGGCCTAAAGATTGCAGCCTCAAGACCGCCATTGGCCGCTGTGATGCAGGTGACCCGCAGGGCAGAGAGCCTGGCTTATTTGCCTCAAGGTTCTCCCCTCCGGACCTGGACTCCTAAGGGGGTGGATCCAAAGGAAAGAATAGATGCTAAAATGCAAAATAAAATGTGCTCCCCCCCCCCCCCACCAAAAAAGTTGTGTGCTTCCTTTTTATTCTTCTTCTGTGCCTATTCTGGGGAGAGTGCTAAAATACATATAACATGAAACTGCCATCTGAACCCATTTTTTTCTTTTTTTTTTTTTTTTTTAAAGTTCAGCTCAGTGGCATTTGGGCCATTCCTATTGCATGATCAATTCTGCCCTATCTGTTTCCAGAGCTCTTTCATGATCCCAAACAGAAAATGACACAGGAGCTTTCTGTAACCGCCTTACTCATAATGCTTAGCATAATGTCCTCACGGCTTATGCAGGTTGCGGCATGTCAGAACTCCATTCCTCTTTAAGGCCGAATAATACTTCCTTGTGCACATTCCGTTTAACCACCTGTGGATGGACATCTGGGTTGTTTGCACCAGCACCGATTTCTTTTTTTTTCTTTTAAACAAGGTGTTGAGTGTATTTAGCGGTGTGCTGACGTGGGGAAAAGAACAAAGTCCCAGATCCTGTCACTAACCTCGGCATGTGATCATAACCCCCCGTACGAGGCTCAAGTGTTTTTCCTTGTAAAGAGGAAGTGACTTAGACGAGCGTTCTCCAGAAGAATTTGGCTGTTCTCTGCAGTAAGAAATAGATGTTTTGTTCTGACCGACTTCACACGAGCACACCGACGTAACTGAAACTTCAGTCACACGGAGCAGCCGCCCCTCCTGCGCGCAATCACTCTAGCACTTTCGATCGGCTCTATTATTTCTCGGAAAGAGGAAGAGTTCCCATCACTAAACCGATTTTCCCGCCAGCACTGGGTAACCATTGACACAGGAGACACTATTTTAGGTATATTTTTTCCCTCCAAATTGGTATCCCTTAGGATGTGCTAATAATTAGTGCGCCATCACTTTTTAAAATATCAATTTCATACAAAGTGGGAAACTCTTCAGTGCGTGTACTACAAAGAAGTTACTGTGATCTGTATTCCCTCAAATTTGGGGCCATGAAAATTTTCACATACAATCAAAAGTAAAATTGCAACATCTACTGAACACTGTTCCCTCAAGCCAGTGGGGACCTCTACACTGGACGACTATAAGGTCCTTTTAATTCCAGTATTCTATGATGTGGGACAGAAATTCTCAACACGGGTTTTCCTTTGCATACAACAGAAGTAAGCACCGAACACAGTAACTACAGCTCCCAAAACACACACAGCATCCACTCCAGCCTACAGTTTAAAGAATTAATCAATTTCATGTTAAGAACAAGTTCATATTCAGGACAGAATGGAAGAGTATCAAATCCAACAAAAATGCATTAAAGACTTGGGACGCCATACCGGAAATGTCCAGGAGAGAGCACAGGAAGAGGCCTGATGACACTGGTCTGGATGCTGTTTGAAGAGAATGTGAAAAGCAGGGGGAGAAAATGGTCACAGGGTACAAACTCCGGATCACGATGAGAGGATTAAGACCCTCCGCCCTGTCCCGTCCCGTCCCGTCCCGCGCAGCACGGTGACTGCAGTTCATCATCGTGTTCACACACGAAATCTGTTAGGTGTGTGCAGCCCTTAAGTGTTCTACACGTGCACACATTAGGGCACATGCACACACACATATGCATACAAACACACACACACACACACATACAATGTGAGATGATAGAAACATTAATTAGCTTGACTGTAAGAATCATTTTACAATGCACACTCACATCAAAGGGTCAGGTTGTAGATCTTAAAAATATAGGATCTATCAAAAGAACTGGGGAGAAATTACAATGAAGATCCAAGGTCTGACACAGTAATTTCAGTTAATTCTCTTGTTAGCAACACTCCTGTGGGGATGGATGACTGAAAGCAGTCTGGGACCTGTTGTGTTTTGTCCCCCAGGTAACTGGTGTGACGGGGCACATACAAACCCAAATGACCAGAACAGTGCATCACCTGTCGGAACCTACCCCTTGCCTTAGCGAACCTCCAACTCCAAGGCCTGTTTCTGACGGATAGACTCTAATACATGTGAACCAAACAGTTACATAGTTTTACAAGTACATTCCCTGCTTGTTCCTTAACAAAACACACTGTGTCTTAGTCCATTTTATCACCTGAAGGTGAACTAGAGGATAAAAATCACGCCAGTGTGTATTTAATTTGTGTGTGTGTGTGTGTGTTTTCTAGTTTCTGTTTTGTTTTGAGTTTGTGCAATACTAGAGACTCAGACTCATGCTTAGAGACTCTTTTTTGATGAATGTTAACAAAATACATTGCTTTATCTACAATGATTTTAAAAGAAAATATACTCAAATCCAAAACATGGTTAGTTTTCCATACAAGTACAATTTTAAGAAAAAATTATGAACATTTATTCTCCAGTACAAAGAAAACAAGCTGGATTCCAATAGTGGCATTCAAAGATAAGGGAGCCTCTGGATGCAGTGAACTTTGACTTTCTCTCTTACTAACATCATTATAAACAACTCCCAAATAATAAAACCAAAATCATCAGTTTGAGGAAAATGCCGTATGGTCTGTCCTGACTCCACATCTACCTTTCTGTCTTTTCTACACTGGAAGCCATCCTCCTGCATGAGCATGCCTACCACTCACCGAGGAGCCTCAGCACCCGCCCCGCCTTGCCCTCAGCAACTCTTTCAACACCTTTACTTCCTGCCCCTTCCCATGGCTTGTTCTGTTAGCTCCACCCCTACTTGGGCTGTCCAAACCAGTCTCTACCACCCCCTCATGCCTCACCTCCTCATCCTCCTTTCAGAAGAGGTTAACTATATTACCTTTCTCATCCTGGCTATGGAATACCCGATCAAAGTATCTTCAGGAAGGGAGAGCGTACTTTTGGTTCACAGAGTTCAAACGTACAGTCCACCATGGGCAAAGCCCCTGTGGTAGAGCTCAGGCTTTGGGCACACTGCATCCATGGCCAGGAAGCAGAGAGAGGCTGATGCTAGTGCTCAGCTTAGTTCCTCCCTTTTCCCATTGAAAATATTTTGGTTTTATTACTATTATGATGCATGTGTATGAGTCCAGCAGGTATGCATGTACGATGCACAGGCACATGTATAGAAATCAGAGGACAACTTTGGGGGAGGGGGGTCAGTTCTCTCCATCTACCTTGTTTTGAGACAGGGTCCCTCTTGTTCCTGCTGTGTTTACAAGGCTAGCTGACCTCAAGCCTCCACCTGGCCTTAGGAGTGGTACTGAGGTTACGGTGCCCTCCGCCATATCTGGCTTTTTACATGGGTTCCTGGAGTCAAGCTCGGGTTATCAGGCTTGCACAGCTTGTACTCTTACCAGCCAAGCGACCTCCCCAGCCTCCGCTTTCTCCTTCTGATGCAGTCTGACACGTCCAGCTTAGGGTGGGTGTTCTCACCTCAATTACGCTAATGTAGGGAAGACCTTAGAGACTGGCCTGGAGGTTTATCTCCTAGGTGATTCTCGACCCGCCAAGTTAACGATATTAACCGTCTCGTATGCCATTTCTTCTTGCCAAGGATTACGTCAGCTCTACATACTGGACAACGTTTCCATAAAAGACAGTGACCATGAGGCGGCAAATCTCAGTGGGGAAAGAAAAAGTGCAATCAAGCTGGCGTGGTCCCAACTCCGCCATCTGTAGCACACGGCTAACCCTCCTCTCAGACCTCACCAATGTAAAAGAGCACTGGAGTCCAGCTCACTCGGTTCTTGGGGGGATGAGAAGGGACCTGGCACACAGTAGGTGCTCAGACAGTGCTTATTTGTTGTGTGCCTCTCGCCCTGAATCCACAACAGTTTAGGTTTAAAAGAGAGGAGGAAATCAATTCGAAATCCTTACCATGCTAAAAGAGCCGACTTCCAGAGTTCATCTCTCAGAAGTCGAAGGCACTGGGTAGAAACAGATTTTTGTTTTACTCAACATCAAAGAGTTGTATTAGAGAAATTCAGATGGTTTTCCTGCAACTTTTGACTTCACCAACCCTGATGACAGAGCACACCACATCTAAGAGCAGAGGGCAAGAGAGGCAGTGTCAGAAGGAGGGACTTCAAAGGGCTTTAGTAAGAGTAAAATTCCATCGGCATTACCGTGTGGTATGTTGGTATGTGCAACTGGTCCTTCCTTTACAGAGCTGGGGCGCTGCTGCTGAGTGAGGGGCCTTCAGGACTGAAGATGACCCCCCCAACACACACACACAGTAGAATCCAGGGTCTGCACAACAAGGGACATGGAAGTTCCAAACACAGAGGTTGCAATCTGGGAATAAGGTGCTCCCTCTGTCGACAGGTAGGAAAGACACCATTCTGAGGGCTTTCTTGCTGAGAGATGAACATGCAAGGGGCAATTCCCTGGGAAGGAAAAGCCAGACTGAGAGCAGGGAGGAGCCAGCTTTGTTCTCATCAAAGAGGGAAAGGATGGAGGGGAAGCTAATGAGTTACTGCCAGAGATGTAAGCAGGATTAAGGGTCTGCTGGAGAAAGCGCACAATTGATGGTCTGGCCAGCCTAGGTTGGAAGCTTTCCCCATTAAGATGAGGGGCTAGGGGCGGGAGCTCCAGCCCTTACCTTTCAAGTGCCTGTCAGGAGCACAGCAGGTCTCAAAGCAGGGCTTCTTAGCAAAGGCACAGGAAAGCCACAAAGCTGGGCGGTCCCAGGCCTGAGGCACCTAACATACACTGGCAGTTGGAGAGACCCATCCCCTGACAGTCTCTGGTACCCTGGGGTCAACAGCCTGGAAATAAGAACCTTCCCACGCAGAGGCAGCATGACGAGTCTCCTAGGCTTCAGGAATAACAGTGTCCAGAGTCGGGTTTCCTGTACCTACAAGGGCACAGCAAGGCTGGGAGGCAGAAACACCTACCTTGCCCAAATTACCCAGGGACCTCAGAAGAAACACAGAGCCTAGCTCCTCATTTCCCTCCAAATGCGACTGGACGTGGGGCTGAAAATACTTTGAGCTATTCTCACAATGTGTGCTGGTCATTGTAAGAGTAACCACCCACTGGAAAATATCTCCCAAAGAACCTCTACGTAAACCTTTGCTTAAAAACCCATGGAGAAGACAGCACTTACAGCGCGGCCCGTTTTCCATGGACCTTAAACCCAGCAGAGAGCACGGATTAGAAAGTATAAAGAGACACATGGCGACACAAAACCAACCAATACGTTGTGTAGACAAAAACTAGACCTCATGATTGTTGAGGAACGAGAAATCGTATGCTGCTCTTCCAGGACTAGGCACAAGAGCTAAGTGTCCTACACATTTCCTTAATGTAATATCCCAAAGTCCTCTTGTGGGACAGGCGTTTAAACCACAACAGGAATGACAGGAGGGAGGTTCAGAGAGTTGAGGTAGCCCACATTCACTTGCTGATGGAGTGACTGAGCAACAGTCACTTTCCGAGACTGGGTCTGGACCAGGTGTGCGTACAGAAGCTGGGAGGGAGCCCTGTGAGCCTGCTATGCCAGTCTGAGGCAAGGCAGGCGTGAGGGTCTTCTGTCCTGCTCCATCACAGTGCTGGCAAAGCAGACAAGCATCATGTTGACTGGCTGCAGGCCCAAGATGGAGTCCTGCTTCTGAGTGCTGGCCCGCAACGGAGCAGCCCTGGGGGAAGCCACTGTCACTCACCCCTTGACAGGCTGACATGTTTAGATCATTTTCATTTCCCTGCTCCCGTGTTCCTCCCCAGCTGGCTTCTTCCTCCCGAGGATGGCCCAGCTGCTGCATCCATCCGCAGACCAAGTGAGGGCCCCTCCACAGCAAGGGCAGGTAGACAGGAGGCTGGGCATGGGGACTGTGGGTGGGACAGACTTGCTGAGGTCTGGCCAGCATATTCTCCCTTGGGCTCTGCTGCAAAATGAAGAGAGGTAAAACCTCTCTATGTGCCTCAGTTTCTCCAAAGGTTTTAAAGAAAAGGTAGGTGGGGAATGGTTTTAGCTCAGAGGGGGAAAAAGAGGAAAACAAAATGCTAGTTAAAAACAAAGTCCTTGGCTGGGCGGTGGTGGTGCTCGCCTTTGATCCCAGCACTCGGGAGGCACAGCCAGGCGGATCTCTGTGAGTTCGGGGCCAGCCTGGTCTACAGAGCGAGATCCAAGACAGGTACCAAAACTACACAGAGAGACCCTGTCTCAGGGGGGGGGAAAAAGTCCTTTTGCTAAAAGGCATCACAGTTGGAGAGGGAAGAGGGGCAGGGAGCAGAGAAGGGCAGGGAAGAGAGGAGGAGGCCCAATGCAGAGCAAGGGGAGGCAGAAAGGCACAAAGCATGGAGGACTTGCTCTCTGACTGTGCCTTCCTGTTCACCTTTACTCTTCATGAGCACCGCCATAGGGAGGGGGCCGCTCAGTTCCTCGGAGGCACAGGGTGCGGTGAGCAGCTGGTGAACAGACCTCCACCAGAACTTTCCATGCAAAAGCAAACACACAACATGTCTCAACCTGGCCTGCTGTGATTAGCAACATGTTCTCAAAAAAAATAGATAAGATTAGAAGACATGTCTGGTGGCTTATGGATGTTTTCTCCAGACAACCTGAGGATCATCTCCAGTTGGCGGGGACTCTGGAATTCCTGATGCTTCACAGATGATGGTTCGATAAATAATACAAGCAGGACTTGGTGTTTGAAAAAAAAAAAAACCAAAGGCTAAAGAACGTGATCAGAGACTCTGGACAAAAACCACAGATCCTACAGGGCAAGAACAGCAGTTTGACTCCTTCAAGAAGACTCCTACCTATAGAGGGTGGCTGGTGTTCTCAGTAAGTCATTGTTTAATGGGGGAAGGTCTGGATGATTTGGTGCACTGCTTTTGGAAATGATCTTCTGCTTAGCAAAACACTGCAAAGATCATCTTATTCACAGGGAAGCAAGTGTCACTAAACAAGGGAGGTAACTGCAGGGCAGGAATCAAAGGACCGGTGACATAGAATAAAGAGTAACGAAATCAGGTCCATCTTGGGCTAGAACTGACCCCAAGGGGAGACCTGAGTTCTCCAGCGATGGCGAAGCCCTTTGGGATGACCTAGGCAGTTATCTAGCTCTGACCAGCATCCACCAGGGTCACCTCATCCCTTCTGTCCATCCATCCACGCTCCAACCCAAGCATCCACCCAGCTTTTGATATGTCTCTTCTGATAAGAGATCTTTCTTTCTGTCTATGACTTCTACCTCTTGGATCCAAATCCCTCTTCACTGATGGTGCAGGTGACTGCTATGTTCGCCTTCTCTGACAGATTTCTGGCTGTCACAAAGGATCTCCTAGCCAGCGCTGGTGCCTTCCTGTTATCTCAAAGGACCCCTCCCATGTGGACAGAGGCCTTGTAGAGAGGTCTTTGATGATGGTGGTGGGAACGAGTGGTCAACACAGACACTTACCATTTATTAAGATCACTGACTACACCTTACTATCATTCTGACTGACACAATCCACTGCTACATACAGTAAACAAATCCTTCTCCTGTTTCTCAAATCTCTTGGGCACCATGGATTCCACTGCCTCATCTAATTACAGTGTGTGTGTGTGTGTGTGTGTGTGTGTGTGTGTGTGTGTGTGTGTGTGTAGGTTGGTGTGTCTGTGTCTATATGTCTGTCTGTCACACATATACGAATGATGGGGGGGAGCACTAAAACTGACATCATGCATCCTTCTCTACCACTCTCCCCTGTATTTTCTGAGGCAGGGTCTCTCATTGCGTCTGGAGGTCCAATGATCTGGCATGGCCTGTGAGTTCCAGGGATCCTCTAGTCTCTTCCTTCCCAGTGCTAGGATTACAGATGTGTGATGCTACACATTTCTTTTTACATGAGTCCCGGGGAAACCAAACTCAGGTCCCTCACACTCGAGCAGAAAGCACTTTACCCACTGAACCATCTCCGCCACCCCCCCCCCCCCATATTACACACATTTCCTTTTAGCTACTGGATGTGTGGTTGTGTGTGCCGCACATGGGAGGGTAAGGGGACAACTTTCAAAACCGGTCCTCTTCTTCCATCTTCACGTGGGCTCTAGGGACTGAGCTTGGGTCAGGCTTGCAGAGCAAGGGCCTCGCCAGCTGAACCATTGCACCAGCCCTCATCCTCTTTTTCAATCTAGGATATCCCAAACACTTGATGGAACCAGAAGCTGGAGAAGGAGCAGGCTTGGGTGTGGCAGCGGCTTTGGGGTTTGTTGTTTGTTTCTTTTGTATTTATGAAGAAAACATTTCTCATCTCACACGATAGCAAAAACAAAGGAAATGCCATCTCTGTTTTTGCGCGATTTTTCTTTTCCGAGTCTCTCTAGCACAGGTCCCGTCCTTCCCCTCGTGGAAAGTGAGAGGTTTGACAACTGCACCAGGAAGCCGGCCTCATCTGCAGTCATCTCCTCCTGACTTGAAAAGCCTCAGGTGCTCAGATGTGAAAGCTGCCAGGCCCTCAGCTGGGCTGTCTAGAGCAGCAAATAGACTCTAAGCAAATATGAAAAGACTCCAGCCCCCCTCCGGGCTCCATCCACACCTCCACTTTCTTCTCGGGAGGCATCAGAAGCACACTGCATCTTTGTTTTCCCTGGTTCAGGAGTGAGAGCAGCACAGACTCAACAGACTCCTAACACGTCCGCTAAATACGAAGCGGCCACTGCAGGTCCCCAAGACTGCAGAGATGACAAAGTCACTCCAGCCAGCTTGGCTCCCTGGGCCAGGAATTTTAACCAGTACCGGAGTAAAACAGACACCCTCAGCCACGCTGCTTACACATTCAGCTTCCAAGTATGCACACAGAATGAGATGCGATGAATGGGCCCAGTATTTATGAGATCCACCTAGAATCTAATGGCTCCACGGTAACACGGGCTGTTTTCCAAGTAAATAAAATGATGCAGCCCTGAATGGGAATTAAATGTACAATGCACAGCATACCCAAGGCAAAGTGCTGAGGTCAAAAATATTCTATGAGACCAACTCACAAAACATAATGGAAGTCAATAGATAATGAGATTTGATATGAAAATAAAATTATAGTCAACTAATGGATTTTAAAGCTCATACTGGGCAGCATAACTCTTACAAATAAGAGAGTATTCCTATATTTGAAATGCTTCCCATTACCCACCCTCTCCAATTTCCTTGACAAAGTGAGACACACGTCTAGAGGCACCAGTGCAGAGACCCCGGCAGTCCGATCCCATGTCTATTTTACACTAGCACCACACTCGCCTACCAATTTAGCACGATGAGGCTTCATATTGATTTTCAATTCTTTTAATATTCCTGTAAAAATGACTCTAAGAAAAAAAGTGCCAAATGAAACATAACTTTCCAAATATGTCATACCTCACCCTTTAAAATAAAGTTTATACAAGTATGCGTATCGACAGCAAAGGGCACTCCAAGGACTATTTATGATTTCCATCAGGTGTGGCGCTTACCATGAAATCAGAGTGGGATGCTGCTGCCCCTAACCTACGTCTTCTCATGTTCTTTATGCGTGAACAAACTGAAACACAAAATGGCACAATGATCTCACAATTAAACTCCCTCAGTGCAAGGTAGAAAGACTGGGGCCCCTGCAGCTTCATGGTTCTGCTACCACACGGTATTTTACAAATTAGAAGGAAAGGCGTACGTGTTTGTGTGTGTGTATGTGTAAGTGTATCTGTGTGTGTTGTATCATCCTATCCGAGCAATGAATAAGTTATTTTTGCTGAGGGCAAAGTCAGCATTTTGAGTGGAGGAATTAACACCGTTAAGTTAACAAGCTTAACATTTTAAGGATTTACTGATCTCTTAATTGTCTAAAAGGATAAGTTTCCCAGTCACCTCAACAGCTCCCTTCCCCCTCCCCAGGCTTTTCCCAAGGGGCCATCACCAGTCTGAAGTCTTAGGCCAGCAGCCAAGGCTATTTGCCTGGTGGGCCCTCTCAGGGTTCCACCAAAACAAACATGACCTCACACACTTAGCGGGATTACTCTATCTAAAGAATTATAAAGCACATGCGTGCACACAGCAGCAGGAAGGAGCCACTAGAACTCTGCTGAGTTAACATTAAAACAACCATTTTCACTAAGAACCTTAATATCAGAAAGGCCAAATGCTTGGGAAAGCCACTACTGTGGCTCCAAATTAAATTAAATTGCTACAGAGACAGAGACAGGGAGAGAGATTGAGAGAGAGAACATAAAGAGCATGCCTGGGGTTTTATACACACACACACACACACACACACACACACACACGTTGAGACAGGGTTTCTCTGTGTAGCCTTGGCTGTTCTGAAACTCACTCTCTGTAGACCAGGCTGGCCTTGAACTCACAGAGATCCGCCTGCCTCTGCCTCCCCGGTGTTGGGATCAAAGGCATGTGCCACCACCCAGCTTCTTTATTATATTTTTTAAAAGTGAGAATAAAAATTTCTTGAAGTGTTTTCTAAACACTACATTAAAACAAATTCATGGGCTGGAGAGATGTCTCAGCGGTTAAGAGCACTGGCTTTTCTTCCAAAGGTCCTGAGTTCAATTCCCAGCAACCACATGGTGGCTCACAACCATCCGTAATGAGATCTGGTGCCCTCTTCTAGCCTGCAGGCAAAACATGCAGGCAGAACACTGTATACATAATAAATAAATAAATCTTTAAAAAAAATTCTAAGATACAATGCCATTATTCTCAGAGTGATGATTTCTTAAGAAGTTATGGGAGGCATTATGGGAAACAAAGAAACCCTCAATCCATGTTTTTGACCACTCAGAACCCACCCATGACCAATCTGTCACAGTGACTGGAGATTGCTGAGACACAGGGATTTCTGTGGATCCTCCAGAAAACCCTACCAAGCTCACTAAGCCTGGCCCAAACACGATCACTTCCATTCTGTACAAACTGATCAGCTGGGCGGTGGTGGCGCACGCCTTTAATCCCAGCATTTGGGAGGCAGAGCCAGGTGGATCTCTGTGAGTTCATGGCCAGCCTGGGCTACCAAGTGGGTTCCAGGAAAGGTGCAAATCTACACAGAGAAACCCTGTCTTGAAAAACCAAATAAATAAATAAAAAATAAAAAATAAATTAAAAAAAAAAACTGATCATGCAGGAAACACAACAAAACTACCCTGTCTGGTGTATCACACAGCCTGTTCCTCATCTGTGCTGAAGGAGTATCACAATGCTTGCCTGCAGACGGCCTTTGGACTAAGGTGTCTCACTAATAAAAACACTACAGCAGATCCTACAACAATCTGCTGTCACAAACACCGTGGTAAGAGTGTCAACAGTTTCTAGGACATCAATTTAGTATTGAAACATTTAAACGCCACCCAATAAGGTCCTCAAATGATAAACGCTTGGTTCATCCACTGGGGAACCACCTTTTCATTTAACCATCAGACACGGAGAAAGGCAAAAAAAAAAGGGGGGGGGCGGATTTCATTTAAAAGTTGATGGGAAGCTGGCAAGATGGCTCAACCACCAAAGAAAGGCACTGGTCACCAAGCCCAAGGACCTGAGTTCAATTCCCGGGAGCCATCCGGTGGAAGAGAAGAACTCCCCAAAGTTGTCCTCAGACCCCCTATGCATATACACACATATACATAAATGAAATAACTGTAATTCAGGTTGGTGGGAACACAGATCAGAACAAGTTAGAGCTTCAGAAGGTGCTCGCTCTGGCGGCATCTACGAGAAGCATGCCTATCCTCTCACGAGAAGGGCTCCATCTAGGAAGGGCAGTCGTACACGCTAAACAGTGAATCAGTCCACTGTACTTTCCAGAATCCAAAAATAACAACAGCCCTCCCTCCTCTGGAGCCCATGCTCATACCTGACCTTGGCAAAGGTGTGGAGACCTTATGCAAGCTGATTTGGCCTCGGTCCCTGAACTCAGCCATGGGGACTCTACGAAGCACAACAGCTGAGCACCTCCTCACAGTGAGAAA
Organism: Peromyscus attwateri; assembly: GCA_902168425.1. NCBI lineage: Eukaryota > Metazoa > Chordata > Mammalia > Rodentia > Cricetidae > Peromyscus > Peromyscus attwateri. Next base: position 44,176 of record CABHPP010146974.1, read on the forward strand.
GGACCAAGAACGCACGTTAAATGA
>CABHPP010146975.1:0-27520 GCA_902168425.1 Peromyscus attwateri
GGGGTTGGGATGTTAACAGGGTAGGGCTCCATGAGACATACTTCATTAAAAAACCTTGAGAGGAAAGAGAGACAGTCACTGTTTGGGGGAAGAACAGGCCCCAAGCTGTAGCTAAAAAGCTGCAGGTGGCAGGGGCATGGGGTCCCCATGGAGCTAGGGCTAGTGAGGAGGGGGTCACCTGCCGAGAATCACAGGGCCCTGTAAAGCATCTAGCATGTGCCAGAAGCAGGAACAGCGGCTGGCGGATCTGCGCTGAGGGATGACATGACCTGGTTTACCTTTGAAAAGTTTTCGCCCCTGCTGCTTGTTGAAGAATGGGCTTTGGGGAAGGGAGAACATACGCAGAGACCACTTACACAGTCCCAGAAATAACTGGTATAAATAAATAAATAAATAACATGGGCTCAGAGCAGAGCAAGCACGTGACATGTATTCTGCTCTTACAACTAGGCTCTTATGTGGGTCACTGCCGATCCAAATTTCACAGCTAATGTGCGTGTCTGCCAGAGACTGAAGTGGGTGAAGGTAGAAGTCGAACACCCAGTGGGCAGTGACCAAACAGAGCAGCAGGCTGTGAGACGGCCCTGCCAATCAAGGGGTGAGAGAGGGCACTGGATGAGAGGACACCTAGTCTTAGAAGGTAACAGGACTAGTCAACATCGACGGAGCAGCGAGCAACCAAGCTGAGCAGAGGTCCCTAGACTGCCACCACTGACCACGTAGCTTTTGCTCCCCTACCCACCAGGTAGGCGTTTCTTCCTCCTCAGAGCTAAATAGGCATCACTGCATCCCACGAGCCCCATCTTCCAGCCTCAAAACTCTCCCTACCCGTAGCAATTCATTTTAAGAACGTATCTGAAGAACCCCTTAGATTCTCTCAACATGACTCAATAAAGTCCTTCAAAAGGTTCCAAGAGGGCTGGGGAGACAACTCAGTTGGCAGAGCACTTGCCTTGCAAGCGTGAAGACATGAGTTCAAGTCCCAGGACCCGCGTTAAAAAAAAACCAAAAACCTAGGCATGGGTATACATGCTTATAATCCCAGCAGGGCGCCAGGAAGGACAGACATGTAGATACCTGAGCTTCTCCTGCCAGACTAACCAACTTGGAAAATTCCAAGCTGATGAGACACTGTCTCCATTGTCACAGAAACTCTAGATGGAAGATGGAAGACACCTGAGGAATGACAGCTGAGGTTGTCCTCTGGTCTACACACACACACACACACACACACACACACACACACACACAATGCAGAATCAGGCAAAGGTGATGATGGATACACCCATCTATGGTCTCAAATGTCTCTTGATGCCCTTTTCTTATGGAGTACAGGAAAGTCAGAGAGACTGGGTGATAAAGTTCAGAATGGGAGTCAAAGAGCCCAAACCTCACTTTCCTGCATCTGCTCTGGCTGCCCTGCTGCTCAGCAGTGAGACTGAGGTCAGAGCCAGGTGGTGGGGGTAAGAAGAGAGAAGGGCCCGTGGAGTCTGCGGGTGCTGGGGCAGGGTGGCTCTATCTCCCCCTATTTCCCACCCTGTCACCCAGGGCTACTGTCTGATTCTCAGGGCTGGATGAAGAATGGCCATGATCAGACCCAGGCACATGGGGTAAGCCTAACACATAGCAATGGGACCAGAGTGGACAGGAAGTGATCATCATATACAATCAGTCAATTCCTCTTTCAAACATACATCGATTCTCAATGTGAATGTCTCTTCCGGGGAATTTTTCATTGCTGATGTCTGAGAAAGCACAAATGGAAGGCCTAACACACTATGAATCTGCTCAAAACCACAAGGATTAAAAAGGGGAGAAAAGAAAAGAAGAGGTAAGCAAAAATCCCGAGTCACGGTGCCAGGAAAAGAGCCTGCATTGTCCAGAAAGGAACTTCCACTCAGTGCTGAGAGAAGCCAGGGCCACAGCTGATAGACAGCATCCTGGCTACACTTCAAAACAGATAAGGGTCCCAGTGAAAACAGCCAGAGAGGCCAAGCCCAGGCACAGAAAGCACGGAGCAGGGTGCTGTGAGCACAATCTAGAGGTTGCAGCGGGGTCATGATACTTCTACAGTGCCCAGCCTGCATGGTGGTTGAGACCTGGGGAGGGGCAGAGAGAGACTCAGACTCCATGCTGGCAAGCCTGAGCTGTTCTGCAGGAACTTGTTGGAAAGTTCCTTTCTTCACTTCCCTCACAGCACAGAGAGGAGAGGATCTCCCGTTGGGTATACCAGGGTCAGAGGGCAGGTACATTTTGCCCACCTGCCTTTGGGCAAATTCCAGTCTTAGAGGGGCCAGTCATAAAACAAGCCAGTTACTACCAGAGCTTGCCTATGAATGAGCAGACCGAAGGGCAGGCTCCTTTGCAAACAATTAGCATAATCCTTTGTGTTTCCTGGTTGTGTTCTGTGTAGGCAGAGTGACTATTCACAGGACCCTTGCTTAGACCCTCCTCTTCCTAACCCACCATGTAACTCTCCACAATGACTAGCTGCTCTATGCCCCAAGTGTCCCTGAATCTGCACTTCCCCCCCCCCCCCGAAACAGGGTTTCTCTGTGTAGCTTTGCACCATTCCTGGAACTCACTCTGTAGCCCAGGCTGGCCTCGAACTCACAGAGATCCACCTGCTTCTGCCTCCTGAGAGCTGGGATTAAAGGCGTGCGCCACCACGGCCCACGTGAATCTGCACTTTTTATCAGTGAGTTTACTGCCTCCTGTCTAGGCTACTGTGGGACACTTCAAGCTGGCTTCCAAACACACATGCTCACCTCATTCACCACCCTACTTGTTACTGTCTCTCTAACATGCTCACCTAGGCTCCCATAGGCCTCTGCACATGCTAAGTTGCCGGGGACCAGCCTCAGCAGTTTTGGGGGTCCGAAGGATGGGATACCTGGAAGGCATAGTAACGACTCAGAGACAGTGCTTATGCAAGCTGACAGGTCACTTGGGGCTTCTGCAGTTGCAAACACCAAGCCCCATGACTTGAGGCCACAATGACCTCAGATAAGAAATCTGCCCCTGCAAGTCAGTGTCTTTTGTCCTTCTTATCCCAACAATTCCAAGGAAGACCTGATCTGGTTTTTCAGAGCTTCCATGAAAGGAAGCTCACCTTTTCTGGCAGCTCTTTTCAATCTAGGAACCCAATAAAACTTGCAGCAATTACTTCAACCATTGCCACATTGTCTCCACACTACTTGAGGAGGAATCAAAATATCACAATTAAAGTTGCCAGCAGAGATTGGAGATGAGGGACCCGAGATTGTGGACCATCAACCCTCCATGCGTTCCCCTCCGGATCTTCTGCTTAGCATGCCTCTAGAGGGCCAAGGCAGAAATGCTTTATGGCATGCACATGTCATGTTCTCCTCCATATAATTACTTCTTGTAATGCTGATCTTTTTCTTCTATCTGATATTCATGTTCTGTGTTCCTAGATCAATGTGATACAGGAAAGGAGTGAAATAAATTTCATGGGAAATTATACAGAGATGATCACCCAGGCTGGGGTTAAGGCAGTTTTGCAGGTCATGGGAAAAAAACCTGTAGCCTGGGGAAGCTTTTCAGGCTTGGATAAACTGTACAGGTGCACTTTGTCTGTAGACTTGGGGAGCACAGGGTTCAATAAAGATTGCAAGGAGGAAAAGTGGGTAACTCTTCCTGGAGGCACATAATGAATACCCTGATACTGTGAGGGTCAGCTATGACAATTGCCAGTGTCTGGGAGCTAAAATCAAGTCCGTTTAAGACTGCAAGCCTTGGAAATATATGTACTTGTATTTGAATATCCAGTGGTAAATTATATTTTGGTTTCCTATAAAAGTACTAGTCAAGTAGTTTCAACTATGTTGCTGAAAAAAATAATAAATTGGTGGTACATGCCTTTAATCCCAGTGCTTGTGAGGCAGAGGCAGGTGGATCTCTGAGTTTGAGTCCAGCCTGGTCTACAGTGTTCCAGAATAGTAAGGGCTACACAGAAACTCTGTCTTGAGAAACCAATAGTAATAATAATGATTGATAAATAATAAATAAATAAATAAATTCAAAATAATTGCAAAGTTTTCCTAGAGCAGTGGCTCTCAACCTCCTTAATGTTGTAACCCTTTAACATAGTTCCTCATGTTATGGTGACCCCCAACCATAAAATTATTTTAGTTGTACTTCATAACTGCCATTTTGTTGCTGTTATGAATCATAATGTAAATATCTGTGTTTTTCTGATGGTTTTAGGCAACCCCTGTGAAAAGGTCCTCTGACCCCCCCCAAAGGGCTTGCCACCCACAGATTGAAAACTGATGACCTAGAGGATTAAGTGAGAAGTCACAAAAGTAAACATATGGGATCACTCATCCTTAACAGGCTTGAGGGCCAGACGGCCCAAACAAGTAAAAAAGATACTTTCTGAGAGCCAACCTGGGTCTGACTGAGGGCCTTAGCAATAGCAGCTGAAACATTATCTGGAGATGACCTGGACCAGTGAGAGGCAGCCATGTCATACCAGCAGATGCATATTCATCAGACATCCCTCCAGGGTTGGGTGGAGGGTATATAAGGCTTGCCTCTTCCTGAATAAACTGAGCTTGTTGTTTTGACATTCTCCCAGAGTCTGTGTTGTTGACTCTATACCTACTTGGCCCCCTCCCACAAAGGGAACAACAGCACAGGACCCTGCTACATAAACAAAGTGTGAAAAAAAAAAAACAGGTCTAAAATAAAGTATTGGAAATGAGTCAAGATTTGTGATAGTCTGAATGTAATTGGCCCCCTATAAGCTCACAGGGAGTGGCACTATTAGGAGGTGTGGCTTTGTTGGAGTAGGTATGGCCTTGTTGGAGGAAGTATGTCACTATGGGGATGGATTTTGAGGTCTCATGTTACCTGTAGAGTGAGATGTAGGACTCTTAGCCTGTAGGCAGCCATGATGATAATGGACTAAACTTCTGAACTGTAAGCCACACCAATTAAATATTTTCCTTTATAAGAGTTGCCGAGTTGTCATGGTGTCTCTCCACAGCAATAGAAACCCTAAGACAAGGTCCCATTTTTATTGTTAATTCCCAACTTGGAAAGTGTCTTTCCAGAGCACATCTATGTCTTAGTCTGTTTGTGCTACTACAAAACAAAAACAACAACAACAACAACAACAACAAAAACCCTAATACCACAGAAGGACTCCTTCACTTTGAATGGGAATTCATTCTCATGGTTAAGAAGCCTGGAAATCCAAGGTCAAGAAGCCAGCAGGTTTGGTGTCTGGTGAGAGGCCCATCTCCATCTACACTTCCAAGATGGTGCCTTGTTACTCTGCTCACTCGAAGGGAGGTTGCATTCTCACCTCACGTGGTGAAAGGCAGAAGCAGAAGTGGGCTGAACACTTTAACACCGAATGAAGCCCATTCCCAAGCGAGGCCTCCCTGTAGCTGAACCATCTTGTAAGGATCCACTTCTTATTATGATCACATTGGCCATTCAGTTTCAACATGTGACTTCTGAAGGCACATTTCCAAACTGTAGCAGCGCTTCCTGGGAAAACCTACAGAATGGTTTTCAAGTCGCAATGCAGGAGTACCCACTCAGAGTCTTCTGTGGACTCATAAAAATGGCAGATTCCTAGGGACTCCTATCAACACCAACCAAACCAGTATCTAAGTGAGGGCCCAGGGGGCCCCACGGGGAAGAACAATGGGTATTACCATGGAGGTTTTGAGTTCCTTTTAAATAAGGGAAGCCATTCATTACAAATGATGACAAGAAGAGACAAGAAGAAAGAGAGAGAGAGAGAGAGAGAGAGAGAGAGAGAGAGAGAGAGAGAGAGAGAAGGAAAGCCAGCTACAGTGGAGGAGGGCTGATTTTTTTTATACTTTTGGAGAAAACCACAGTTTCTACTCTATTTGCTGACTGCACACTGTGTTTCAGGCATCATTCAGAGATCAGGAAGCTCTAAGAACCACATCTACAGTTTGGGGCAGCAGGGCAAGAAGAGTTAAAACAAGTCATGGCGGAGGAAGCAGATGGCTGCGACGTGAGATGCTCTTCCCCTTGGCATCCAGGCCACACTCAGTAGCCTGAGGTTGCTATCAGGGGTGTGTCACTCTGCCACGGATGATCTTGGCTTCTTCAGAGACCCTCTGAACACAGATGGCTCTGATGTGGCCACCTCAGTACTTCTCAGAACCTGCTGGCACCTCCATTTGGAAAGAGAGCTGAGGAAATCATCTTCCATTGCTTTTGTAAGTACTTATGTGGGTCTTCCCCCCCAGGACAAAGGGATGTCAGTGACAAATTGAGGAGAGGCTGTTCTGGGTGTGTGTGTGTAGGGGGAGGTGGTGGTGGAGTACTGCTCAGCCATTCACACTTGCTTCATGGGAAGCTGTCCATTCACACTTGCCTTGGTGGGAAGCTGTCCATCCTCCAAGGAAGGAGAACTGCTGATACCCACAGAGCCGGCGCACAAGGATGCAAAGCCAGGCAGTCCCGTGCCCTCCTCCACCGAACAGGCAGGGGACAGGTGTCACAGCAGATTGCCTCCACACTGGAAACAGGACCACCTTTTTCTCCACCCAACTTCAATAACATGGATGCCCACCCCAGGCATCCTGTGACAGTTGGGAAATCAATTTTGCCACTCTGTGAAACAGCCTGTCAGCTTTGGGCCATCTGTTCCCTCCTCCCTAACCTCAAAGACCCCAGGCGAACAGTGAACGCTCAATCCAGTTCAAACACTTACTGCCAAGCCATGTAAGACAAGTGGCCCGAGAGCCTGGATCTGGAGTCAGCTTCTACCAGTAACTGTTGGGGATAAGATTTAGGTAAGATGCACCCTGATTAACTCTCGAGAGAAAGGTCAAGAGCCACCGTCAGGTTGCTCACAAGTGTTGGGCCTGAGGCAAGTGTAATCTAACTTTAGGAGAGCTGAGCCTGTGCCTCATTTCTTCCAACCTTTTTGCCCCCATAAAGAGTTGGACTGAGGATGTGGCTCAGCGGTAGAGTGTTGGTTTAGCATATGAGAGGCCTTGGGTTCAATCCTGAGAGGTGGGGGAGATGGGGAGGGAGGGAGAGGAGGAGGGAAGGAGGTAAGAAGGGAGAGAAGGGGAGAGGAGGAGAGAGGGAGAGAAGAAAAAAAGAACAGAGGGAAGGAGAGAGGGAGGGAGAGAGGGAGGGAGAGAGAGAGAGAGGGAGGAGGGAGCTTTGCCCTATACTTCATGCCTGGGCAAGGACAGCCAACAGTCCCTGCAAGCCTTCTACCAGTCTTCCGCTGTGATTGTCCCCCAAGGTTCCATGGCAAGAGGCAGCCATTCAAGTCAGCAAGATGACTCAGACTCAGAGAGTAAAAGCCCTTCTATACAAGCCTGATGACCAGCGTGTGGTGATTTGAATGACATGTCTCTCATAATCTGTCTTTTAAATTCATAGCCAGTTAATGGAGCTGTTTTTTGGAGGGGGCGGTTTACCAGGCGTGGCCTTGTTGGAGAAGGTATGTCACTGAGGGTGGGCTTTGAGGTTTCAAAAGCCAGCTGCATTCCTGGTCAGCTATCTCCATTCCCTGCTTACAGTTTGAGATGTGTGTTCTCAGCTGTTGCAGCCACAAAGTAATGGTGATGGATTTTATCCCTCTAGATCCATAAGTCTCAAATCAACGTCTGAAAGTTGCCATGGTCACAGTGCTTTATCACAGCAATAGGAGAATATCTAACACACTGAGTTGACCCCCTGAGGCCTGATGGGGAAGACAGATGCCGCAAAGTTGTCCCCTGACTTCTACACACACAAAAGTGGCTTATGTGCTAACCCCAACTCCCAATAATAATCAATAACTCAATACATTTTTAAAGAGGCAGCAGTTCAAGGTTTAGATAATGGAGAGTGGCTGCTGTCCATAGAGGAAAGTAAGAGACTCTGGACCCTTTCTGGTCCAGGGAAAGTCTTGCCTTTCCTCCCCAGGTGATGCCAGCCTGGTTAGGACACATTCGCCTTTATAACGCCACTTTGGTGTTTATACTCATACTTGAGGCAAGTGGCTTCTAATCACATTCCACTTCAGGGCCCCTAGTTTTGTTATTCTGACTCAGTAGCAAAGCGAGTTCCAGCTCCTCCCTCCCCCTTGCATCTGTCCCTTTCACTACTACAGCACGCTCTGATTAGAGATTTAGACACACGCATCAGCCGAGGGAAGACGTGCCAAGCTTCATTTGTACCATGGGAACCGATTGGACTGTGTGTTTATTTTACAAAGAAAAGAAAGTTGACAAAAAGTAAGGGCAGGATCATTATGATAATCTTTGTTTTTATTCCTAGAAAGAGGTGTTAAATGCTTAAAATCTTTCCACGACACTTCATTTTCACACTGCACAGGTTAGATTTGGAATTGAATGCGACGGATTCAACCAAGTGGATTAAGGGGCAGGGGGTAGAGCTTGAAACAAAAATAAGATTCGGGAGTCTAATGCCTTGCTCTGACTCCAGCTAAATATTAATAGAAAAGGAAGGGCAACAGGACACTTCATACCTAGTGGGTGTCCCATAATCATCTGCTGCCAAGTGACAACTGTGTGAGTTGATCTGAGCTGAGTCCCAGTGGCTCTAGGGAGCTCTCCCAGTTGTCATGAAGGCAAGCATGGCTCACAATTTATGGTTGCTCAGCTGCCCTTGATGACCATAAAACCTTGCTTGCTTCTAGGCTGTTCAGGGTGTCTCAGTTAATGGTTGAGTGGACATAACAAGAGTATATTGTGATGGTTCACTTAAGGTGAAGGCTCTTATTTAGAAAGGGGAGGGGTTAAACAGGACAATGGTCCTTGGTCTTGTGTGTCCCAGGAAATGAACATGCTGGATCTCCACTCATGGTGACACACTCTTCAGTTCAGACAAGGGCCAAACTCAAGAGTCTTGGGTCTTTGGCCTTTGGTCTCCTGTGCACATTGGAGGTAGAGTAAAGGTCATTCAAGCTGGGCACTGACATTTGTCTGATTCAGCCTCAGCACAGGACTTTCCTGTCCTCTGCTACCATACCTCTATGGTCACTCGCATGTTAAAATCCATCATGAGTGGACCCAGCATGCCTGTTTGGGGAAATGAGAAAGTCTAGAGATGGATGATGGGAATGGTTGCATAATGATGTGAATTTCTCAGTGCCATTGAACAGAATGCTTAAAAAATGGTTAAAATGGTGAATTTTGTGTTGGGTGTATTCTACCACAATAAAATCAAAACAGAACATCAAGATGGGCACCCATCACTTCCACCTGCAAACTGAGCTCCTTGAAGACAGGACTACAACTTACTCATTTCTGTCATCCCTAGACACAGCATGGTATCTGCACTCAGGCCCAAGCTGTATAATTTTTACTGAATGGTAAAAATTGATAAATATACTGAATGATAGACAAATAGAAAGTGATAAATAAACTGAAGTTATTCTCAATAAGATGCTGGAGCTTGAAACCATCATTAAGTACATTTTCTAATGTTCAAGTCAATAAAAGTAACACCTTTAATCCCAGCACTAGGGAGGCAGCGGCAGGCAGATCTCTGTGAGTTTGAGGCCATCCTGGTCTACAGAGTGATTTCCAGAACAGCCAGGACGACACAGAGAAACCCTTGTCTTGAAAAACCAAAAACAAACAAAACAAAAAGACAAACAAAAACTCAAGGGCACTGAACTTCCTTTTCGAACTGACTCAAATTTGCAGAGAAGATCATGAGAGCCATATTTTTAACTGTAAGAGAATAACTATAGTTATATATACTATAGTTATAAGTACAAACTGCTAAGTCAAAAAATACAAAGGGAAAGTAGGGATATATTATGTTTTTTTGCAGCTCTTGTCTTCTTTATTTTTCAATTCATCCTAGACAGAGTGCCTGTTGAATCAAATGTTTTGTTTATGAGTGGGTTTAGCCTCACCTTTAAATAGGAGCCAGTAACTAAAGGACCATGTCGAACCAGCCGATGGATGTTGTATTCAATGAGGTACTGAAAAATAGCAAACATCTCCGAGCAGGCAGTTCAGACACAGAGAGAGTGGATCTTAAACCCTGTAACAAATTACAGGAACCGCTTACCTTTTACTGCAGTCAGGCAAGGCATTTTATTGGGCTAACAAAAGACAGAATTGCTTGTGCTAAAGGGAGAGCAGTAGGAGGCCAAGATGATTAAATAATGTGTAAAATCTTTTAAATGCAACATTACTTAATCATTTTGAAGACACATTTTAAGAACACCCTGGGACAGTAACTATTACTTGATAAATAGAGTTCTTCCTTTCATGAATGTAAAAAAAGTCTTTTATGATTGACATATAAATCATGGTAGAACATAATTCACTTCTCTTGATGAAATTATGCACACCACTTCAAATCCTGCTTATGGTATCACTTTGTACATGCTTCCCAGAAAGTAAATTAGAGTTCCCAATACATAGAGAATTCTTGGCTCACACTGACCAAATTCTCAGAAGGGTTTTGAATTCAAGGAGCCATCATTTCTTGGGCTAAGAGAAAGGTGACAGACATAGAAGAAAAGATTTGAGGAAAAAGAGATAAAGAGGGTGAAGAAAAGCGCACCCACATCAGGCATTCAATAAACATCTGCAGAAGAAATGCCCACGAACCAGAGTTGAACCCAGATACATGTCAAAGGGGACTAAGTAAATGCAGACTAAGCTGTAACCAGGAAGGGTTGTCCACGATCATCAGAGCATTCCAGATGTGAGGGATCCAGATGCGAGTGGCCCAGCAGAGGTTGAAGGAATGCCTCATGCTCCCTCCTCATTCACCATCCAGTCCTCTCTTCCCACCACACCCGTGGTCCTAGCTTCACATCTCAGCACCCTCCTCATCTTCCTCACCGCCTACTCATTTCTGGGAATTCTCTAGAAAACAGAGACTGATGGAGACAGTCATCCACGCCACCCAGGGTAAAGCAAATGGACTCTTCGTAGCTGTTGTTCGTTGGTCACGTTTTCCCGTTTTCTGAGTAGCCTGGTATTGGGGAGTCCTGACACAGCCGAGGCTCTGCCTGGCGCAGCCGTCTCTGAGATTTCCCCACATTCCGAGACATAGCTGCCGCCACCGCCACCCCCTCCTCTTCCTTTTTAATATGGATTCTTGGACCTATTCCATGGAGATGCTCATTAAATAAGACCTGGATGATTTTGCAAGCCTCCCTTACCCCGAGAGATTCTCACAATTTTTCAGTCCTGAGAAAGCCTGAGTAACTTCTGACCTCCTTTCTCTTTGTGAATCTCTGCCCGGGCTAGCCTACCAAAATGGCACTTGGCTTTACAGTTCAACAGAGGTTTAAAAAGACAAAAAGTATAAAACAGAACTGATCATCAGAACAGTCCAGGGGCAGTCCCCCTACACACACACACACACACACACACACACACACACACACACAGAGGCCAAGTGTATGACTGTACCCATGTCACCTCTAGCATTCTCAAGTGCAGAGGAAATAACCTAGACTGGTTCATACAGACAATGAAAAAAACCCACAGAGAATGGCCAGGATCCAAGTCAAGGGCACACAATTAATGTGCAAAGTCAAAATGAGCCAGTCGAAATCTGCATCCATTCACACCTCAGTCATGGAATTTCTGAGCTTCGTGAGGCCCTTGAGAACATAGAGAAGACTCCAGCACAGAAGACAGAAACCAACAGAACCAAAGCATTCACTGCCCACACTCCCTGAAAGCTCAGTCACCGCAGGCCTGCTCACATGTGTTCCTCCACAACTGGAACGTTCTGTCCTCCTGTCTACATCTCAATCCCCAGCTCAGAAGCTAATCTGTAGCCAAGATCCATTTCCTTCTTTGATACTCAAGAGGGACAGGCCTCTTTTCAAGTCTTTCCTTCCTATTCTCCATCAATAACTGTATGCCACATGTATACATACTCTAACATGTGACCTTCCCTCTTTACTGAGATGCTTGATAAGGCAATAATCTGCCACCGAGAAATTTAATAAACAAATCGGGTCTGTGGACTTAGGTCATGAGAGGAGGAAGCATCACTTGTCTTTGCTGTCTCACTGTTGTGAGCTCTGCGAGCTTTACACCCACCTGGCTGTTTCTTCCATCCCTTCCAATGCTAAGCATCATTCTCAGCACATGGCACACAAGGACAAACATTTGGTGGACATGTTCAGTGTCTACAGCACACCAGGAATTGTTCTTGGTGCTGGGGAGAGTGTGGGTGATGGTTGATCTGCATCCTCAACTTGATGGACTTTAGAATCACCTGAGAGACACATCTCTGGGTGTGTCTGTGAGGGCATTTCTGGAAAAGTTTAACTGAAGAGGAAAGCCCCATCCTGAATGTGGGCACCCATCTCATGGGCTTCCTGACTGTGGACACAGTGTGACCAGGTGGTCACAGTCTTGCTGCCCTGCCTTCCAAACCACGATGGCTGTCTTGTCTTCCAAGCCATAATGGATTCTAGCTCTTAAAATCATGGGCTTAAAAAACTCCTTCCTTTGGTTGCTTGCATTGGGTACTCTGTCAGAGCAAATGAGAGAGGTAACTAATACAGAATGAAAGACCATCTAGACAGAATCCTTGTCCTTCGGGCACTTTCTGAAATGCAGATGTTCCACCAAGAGAAGAGCAAATGGGGAAAAAAAGAAGGTAGCAAAGGGACAAGAGGAGGAGTCCGTGGCAGCAAGCTCACACTGTGCTGAGTCCCCAGACATTGATCTATGAGCAGAGTCATAAAGGTCATTAGGGAGAGAGCCCCTCGGAAATCTCGAGGGAGAACCTTTACAAAATAACCCAAGCAAAAGAAGTTGGTCATAAAGGACCAAGGGAGAGGGGTTGCACTTTGGGTATATTTTGAGGGAACTTGCTAAATGATTGAGCAAAGAATGCAAAATCAAGGCTGGCTCTGAGACTGTTAGACATGTCAGTTAGTGTGGTGCTCCATTCAATAAGCAAAAGGGGCAGGAAAAGTGGCTGGTGATGGAACAAGAAGAAAATTCAGTTCCGCTACAGATGGACACAGGATCTCCATGTGAGTGTCCTGCTACCATGGAGGTGTCGGCGGGGCAGTGGATAAGCAAGAATAGAGTCTGATAAAGGGGTTGGGCTAGAGATGCTAACCTGGGATACACCAGCGTATTATTATCATTGAATCCCAAAAGACAGAACATGTCAAGAGAAGAGCAGCAACTGGAAAACTGTGGTTGTGCCAGCAACAGGGCTCTGTGGTGATATATTGTGTCCCCCAATATAATGTGTACCCTAATAAACTTATCTGGGGTCAGAGGACAGAACAGCCACTAGATAGACATAGAGGCCAGAAAATGGTGGCACACACGCCTTTGATCCTATCACTTGGGAGGCAGAGATCCATCTGGATCTCTGTGAGTTCAAAGCCACACTGGAAACAGCCAGGCATGGTGACTCACAATTTTAATCCCAGGAAGTGATGGCAGAAAGCAGAAAGGTGTATAAGGCGTGAAAACCAGAAACTAAAGCTGGTTAAGCTTTTAGGCTTTTGAGCAGCAGTTCAGCTGAGATTCGTTCTGGATGAGGACACAGAGGCTTCCAGTCTGAGAAAACAGGATCAGCTGAGGAATTGGCGAGGTGAGGTGGCTATGGCTTGTTCTGCTTCTCTGATCTTCCAGCATTCACCCCCAATAACTGGCACTGGGTTTGTTTTTATTAATAAGACCTTTTAAGATTTGTGTTACAGGGCTCAGATGGTCTGATGCCTGGGCAGTGAGATGAAGCAGAGCAGTCTGGGGAAAGATTGAATTACAACCCTGCCTGAGAGATATGGATGGTGAGTAGACAGATTGAAGAGCATGGAAGCCATTGGCTCCCTAACGCAGCAGCTGTCACATGATGGGGTACAAAACCCAGTTAGTTCAGAAGACACTAGAGAGCTGAGGCCGGATTTGGAGCACAGTCTGGCTAGCTCTAAATAGAAGCCGGGCAATGCCCACTCCTGCCCTTTGCTGTTGGAGTCACACTGAACTTCCTCTCCCCCGAAACCTTCATCCACACAGACCACTTTCAGGAATGCACAGGCCAGGATTGGTATGGCTCTCTGCAAGACTTCTGGGTTCTTAGCTTCACCCTGACCCCCACTTGCAGGTTTAAAAAAAAATCACCCAGTAGTTTTGGGCCACCCATCACCACTGCTCCTCCTTCACCCCCACTCCCACCCCACCCCAGCTGCCTGACCAGGACAAATCATGTCTTTTCTCCATGTCTTCCTCATGTGTAACCATAGCACCCATTACTGAACTCATGCTGGTGTGAGCAGCAGCACATTGTGAGAGCCGTCAGAAGAACCACGCTTGGCACAGAGCTCTGGGTGAATAGTAGCTATTACTATTTTGAAAAGAGGACACTGTCAGCTTCGTACTTGTAACAAGACCGAGGATATCAGCATGTTGCTGAGAGAAAAATAAATGTACAGCCTCTTAAGGCACAGATTTATGGCTGAGGAACTCATCTTTTATTATTAATCAATGAATGAAACAGTCGCTAAGTGTCACTGACCCTCACAAGTGCAAATCTGTCCCTACTGGGCAGGCTTTTGGAGAGAGGCCAGAAACTGAAAAATGGCCCACTGAAATACAGCTTGAGCTTTAAAGGAAACATCACCCAGAATGCTGGAGACTTGGAATCCATGTGGATCTCTTGTCACTGGTCACTTGTGTAGCCAGAGGGATGCTGTCATTCAGAAACACACTGTCTCAGGCAGGTACTCTACTCATTCCTGCTTTATAGGTTCAGTGGGCTCATTGCACAGATAGTGAATGGTGGAGCTGGGACCAAAATCTTGGTCTGCTTAGCTCTACAGTCTGTGCTTTCCTGCTGTTTAATCCCCATCACCTCCACCTTTGGATGAAGTCTGCACACTGCAGGCTGTGACCTCAACAAGTTTTACAGGTGCTATTATTGCACACCAGGCATCCTGCACTGATCCGAGAGAAGCTCTCAAAGGTTCCAAGTGTGGACACTTACAGAAGATGAGGTCAGAAAAGGTTCCCACTGAGAGGAAATCTGAGACAACCGCTAGGGCAAGGATGAGATTAGCTGTCACGAGAAATCCCTGCCGCATGAAAGAGAGCGGAATGACATCCTGTACCGGAGACGAATGCTTCCCCAGTCACCCACACGGATAGAGGAATGTCCCCCAAACTCACTCAAGGCCACATCGGCATTGTCATCATATCCAGTCAAGAGACCAGAGTCTCCCTCATATTCAGTAAGAGTGGCCATGGATAATAGAATCAATTATATATCAGGTCATCAAATAATGCTGGAATAGAGCCAGGTATGGTGGCTTGTACCTATAATTCTCACTTGAGAGGCTGAGATAAAAGATTGCTGTGAAGCTGAGGCCAGTCTGGGTTTCATAGTGGGTTCCAGGCATGCTTTACCTATAGGGTGAGACCTTGTCACAAAAATAAAATAGTAATAGAAACAACAAAGCCCTCCTGGAAACACACACACACACACACACACACACACACACACACACACACACACACCACCCACATGGCCTTTGTTCTGAAGGAATGGAATGGATCATAAGACCCTTAAGAACTGACTTCAGTGACATGCAAGAAAATAGAATGTATAAGAAGGGAGAATTGAGCACCTGAGCAACGGTCAATTAGAATGCCCCATCAGAAAGGAATATCCTGCTGTTCTGTAATCATGTCAACCAATCAGTGTCTCCTTCTCATTTCTCAAGCAGACCTGTGCTTCAGCACAGGATGGCCAGTGGCCCGAGCACATGACCACCATATCCAGCCCCTGTACCCTGTCTCCCCCCATCATTACAGCCACAGTTTTTCTAATGAGGCCTTGCCTCTCCTAACCTTCAGAACTGCCCACTCCATCTCATCTCCTGAAGGGAAAAGGTTCTCTTGAAAATTCTAATCGCCTGAAACCACTTAGCACCAAAATCTTTGGTTTTAGAATGTGTCATGTAAATATTTGTCCAACCGTCTAATTAAGCTATTAGCAAAAGAGTCATACAAACAGATTCATCACCATAAAACCAGAAATATGAATTTGCTCTAAATTAGAAACTCTGATGCTTTAAGTACATAACCACAAGGTCCAGTTTTGACAAAACAACCAGTCACACCATTTGCCTGATGAAATAAGAAACCTTGATAATTTAACCTCCCTCAAGAGTGACTAAAACCATGTTACAAATAACATTCCACTTTGCTTTTTTTTTTTTTTTTTTTTTTTTGGTTTTTCAAGACAGGGTTTCTTTGTGTAGTTGTGGTGCCTGTCCTGGATCTTGCTCTGTAGCCCAGGTTGGCCTCGAACTCACAGAGATCCGCCTGGCTCCGCCTCCCGAGTGCTAGGACTAAAGGCGTGCATACATTGTTGAAAGGTTTAGGTAAATGAGAAATACTAGAAAGATTTAGCATTAAAGGCAATATGCTTATTCTGTGTAAAATATAAACTTGGACTTAACACAAACAGTATAGAAAGCAATTAGTTGTGGAAATACAAATTATAATAATAATTAAGGCAAGCATAAAATAAAAATGGTAAGTCTGAGTTAAAATAGAAATTTAAGCTGTACCACCATCAACCCTCCATCAATGGCTTCCTCTTATCCCTAAAATTCTGACCCCTTACTTGGCTCATGGAGTTCTCAAGATGGGTCATAGCCAACTTCCCCAGCCTCACCTCATGCAATGGAACTCATGCACCCAAAATTTAAAAAAATATAATGAACTGAACAGGCCAGCGCTGAATTACACAGAACCTCTTAGATGGTGGCATCATCTCTTCAAAGTAGATGAGACATTGTACCTAAGGGCTTTGGGATTGTTCTGGTTCACTTTCTGTTGCTGCGATAAAAACAAACAAAACCACGCTGACCGAAGGTTTAGAAGAGGAGAGGATTTATGTGACGTACACTTCTAGGTCACAATCTATCATTGAGTCAGGGCGAGAGCTCAGGCAGGAACTGAGGTAGAAACCACGGAGGATTCTACCTACTCGTCCACTCACACACAGGCTCATGCTCAGCTAGCCTTCTTATTCTGCCCAGAATCAGGGATGGTGCTGTGTGCAGGCACAGTGGGCGTGGCCTCCCATATCAATTAACAATCAAGACAATTCCCCCCCAGACATGGCCACAGATCAATCTGATTTAGGCAATTCCTCTATCAATGCTTCATGTCAGGTGACACCAGCCTGTGTCAGGTTGACAATTAAAGTTAGGGACCTTCCACAAAGAAAAACCATAACCGATTCATCTTCAAAAGCCCAAAGAATCACTCGCCCTGTTATCAAAGGAACAACTCAAACACCGAGAGATGTGTGAACTACCCCAAACAAGCACTGTACCCAACTTATCTCAACTATTGTTTTTAAATTTTGAGAGTGTGTGTGGTGTGTTTGTGTGTGTGGTATGCGTGTGGTGTGTGATGTGTGTATGTCATGTGTGTATGCTATGTGTGTAGTGGGGGGTATGTGTATGTGTAGTATTCATGCATGTGTACTGTGTGTTGTGTATATGGTGTGGGGTGCAGTATGTGTGTAGTGGTGGGTGTGTGGTATATGTGTGGTATGTGTGTGTGTGTGTGTGTGTATGTGTGTGTGTGTGCCTGAGTGTGTATGTGTGTGTGGTGTGTGTGTTGGGCTGGGGATATAGTTAAGTAGTTAAGTGTTTTCTTAACTCAAGTGTAAGGATCAGAGTTCAGATCCCCAGAACTCACGTAAATATCAGGGTAATTCCGGCCTCTAAAGGCAGAGATGGGGAACCCCCAGAGCAAGCTGGCTATCGAGACTAGCCATATTGGTAATCTCTAGGTTTGCCTGAGAGACCCTGACACAATGAATAAGATGGATGAGTGACGGGGTGATAAACAACACCAATCTTGAGTCTCCACATGTATGGACACACACACACATTCAATGTGTATACACACACACACACACACACACACACACACATGCATACCACATACACACATTAAAAATGGAAAATACAGATGTTATCAAATGCTATGTACATCATTGTGGTCCTGTTTCATCTACTCATTTTAAGAAATGTCCCCTTCTGGTGACCCAGCAACAGGTTCATGGTGACTATGAAGTACAACTTTTAGAAGAATAGTTTTGAACACTGAAACCCCTGAATGCCTAAAGGAAAATACATTTCTTATTCTACTTATTTTCTGTAGAGATAGAAAAATAAAATTGAATTTACGGACCATTTTCACCAACTCATTCCTTTTTTAATCTCAGTGCAAACTGAACTACAGCAAGTTCAAGTGAAGTTTATGGCTAACATCAGTCAGAATTACTTGCTAATAGTCCAAGATGAGTCATTTAAACAGAAACAGTCCTTCTTTCCCCAATGTGGAAGTCTAGTGTACCACAGTAACGATGAAAGATATAATATGAAAACCACTGAATACTTACTTATATTCATCAATTTCTGTAACATATGCATATTGGTGGTGTCAGGCATGATCTCTCATCTGTACATATATTATTTAAGCCCAATAGCAGCCCTCTCAAATCTGTCTATGCCCTGATTCTCCTTGCTTTACAGCTTATAAGCAGACAATGCTACAGAATAAAAGTGTATGTGCGCCAAAATGATTATGTTGATCTCCTAGACTTGACATAGTGTTATTTGGAGATGTGATCTTTGGGAGGTAATTCAGTCATGGGGGTGGGCCCCTCATGAGTGAGATTAGTGCCTTTATAAGAAGAGGCTGTGAGAGACTGAACCTGTGCACTATATGAAGACAAAGGGAGAAGGCGGCTCTCTGCAAACGAGAAAACAGCTTCCTGGGACAGCAAATCTGCTGGCACCTTGGCCTTGAGCTGTCCAGCCTCCAACTGTAAAGAACAAGCAGCTGCTGGTTAAGTTTCATCATCTATAGTATTCTCTTATTGGCAGAGTGAGCAGGTGAAGACAAAGAGACCGAATAATTTGCCTCAAGGTCTACAGCTTGGAAACGGGAGCCAGGTAAAATCCGGTAGGCCCTGATGTAGAATCTGTATAGAATCTGTGTATCTAAATGCTCCACTAACTAAAAGTGCAGCATCTGACTTCCACTGCTGGAAGGTAACAAATATCGTTTGGTAAAAATGCCTGATTGAGTCAAGTGATAAGAGTGAGTCTAACTTTTATTTAATATCTTTTACACCCACGCCAGTTTGCTACGTTGCCAATTTGACACTCAGGATTTGGGGAAAGAGAAAAAAAAAAAAAAAACCTAATTCTTATTCCACCCCTGACTCCCATTTCCCACTTCAACAAGCAACTGCTAGGGAAAAGCAGGACGTAAACACACACAGTGAAAAGCGTTTACTGCAGAAAGCAATTCTATTTCAAGACGAATTAGAGCAGCAATGAGAAGGAAAACCTGCCACCGCTCTAAATCCTAAATAAACCAAGTCACAGTTAATGAACGATCTCGGTGAGCGTGCATAGAAAGTGTGCCATGTTTGTTAGAAAGATGGCTCATGCAGACTGAGTAAAGCCAGACGCTTAGCTCTCCGGTAAGGCGCAACCACCGCAGGGGTAGGAGGCATCATGTTAGGTCTGGAAACGAGGCTAAGCTCACATAGGACATTTTTCCTCATTCAGACACATAAGAAAAAGAACAGAAACATAGGTAACGAGCATTTTTAAACTGGAGAACTGGATGGCCTGAGCTCAAGGTGATGTTTCTAAATGCCCTACCATATTCTTAATCTGTCTCAGGTTGGGGGTGTAACACAATGATACCTAGCATGTGGGATTCTCTGAGTTTATCCCCAGAGCCACAGTTAATTAATTAATCAGCCAATTAATTGAATGTCTCCTAAAGACTACCTGAATCCAAGAGCAGAAAGAGAAAATATCCAACAGGTCATCCCAGGCCCCCAAAAGCAGGCATTAAATGATAACCTCCAGGGGACGCTATGCCAAGCAGTTGTTACCAATTGCCTACCTTGCAGAAACTCACCTGATGTAGCACCTGCGGGCACATGGTTTAAAGGGGGTAACCACTGTACTTCTCAAGAGAGCACTACAGAATTTCACAACCAAGAAAAAAGATAATTTTGCAACTGCTACTAAATCCAAACATGGCCTTCAGTTCCTGAGAAGCCATGTCCCTCCACTTTCCCTTTAGCAAAACAAACCTCAGCTGTGACTTTTGCCTTCATGAATGTGGACACCGATTCTAGCAATGCTGTAGATTTGTCCCAGTCATATCTCATGCCATCCAGATGCCCTCTAGGACCCACTCATACGGCCCAGGTTGTCACTCAGCTCTGAGGACATCACTCACAGAACTTAGCAGCCAGACTGGCTTCCATCTCATCCAACCTGAGCTTCTCACTCCTCACTCGCCATACCCTGGCCACACACAGTCCTAAACCATCACACACTCCTTTTGTCCTCTCAATGTGGCTTTTAATCTCACATTACACATTCTCCAGAGACTTACTTTGGGGTAGGGTATCCGTGCCACCCACTGATATGACCCTGGTACATCTTTTAGACACATTAGAACATCCACATTCAAGAGAAGAGGTAGAGGGGGCAAACGGAGGCACAGACTGCACTATACACACTCACGCATAGACACAGACCCTCATTTTACAGATAGGAAAATCAAAGACCAAAGGCTGACTCATTCTCCAAGGTGACAGTCATTAAGTATGTGGCAGAGCTATGACTTAAGCCCTTGTCTTCCTCATTATGCTATGGGTGGATATTGTTTTTCAGTTTCGTCACGGCCATAACATTTTTTTTTCAAGTTGTTTCATTTCACATATACAACAGGGTCAACGTGTATATGATTAGTTTTTCTGACAGCCCGGGAGACCAGCAGCACAGGTTTACTGTGAGACTTGATGCCAGGATGTAGATTCTATGAAAGGGCGACTCTGCACAGTTGGTTTCCATTTTAAAAGGCACACACAGAACCTCCACCCCTGGCCAGGTCTGGATATTACATGAGTATCCTGCCTCTCCACGTGTGGGTCACCATGACTATGGCCCTCCCTGTGAAGATGAAGACTCCTCACAGACAGGCTGACTCTCTACTCCATGTGTCTTCCCCAAACCTCCCCACCCAGTTCTAATCTGAGGTGAGGGAGACACCACAGACCTCCGTTCGTCCCCAGAGGAAGTAGATTATGAGGTATTTTAGGAAGTGGAAGACAGCTTTGAAAAGGCTTCCCTAGAGAGCTTGCCTTGCCTCCAGCATCTACATACTCAGTGGGTTCCCCTACAGCTCCCTGTGTCTTTTTCCTGTCCTTTCCTGTGGATGAGGTTTGTCACCTATGAGACTTGTCCATCTCCTTGTCCTAGATGCTCCAGTGTCTCCTCAACCCACTCTTCACTCTACTTTGTTGTTGTTGTTGTTGTTGTTTTCTACTCTTTGGGGCCTGCCATTCCACTCCCAAATTAATACATAGAGACTTATTCTTATTTACAAATGCCTAGCCTTAGCTTGTTTATAGCGAGCTTTTCTTAAATTACCCATCTACCTTTTGCCTCTGGGCTTTTACCTTTCTCTATTCTATATTCCTTTCTTTCCTTCTTACTCCATGGCTGGCCATGTGGCTGGATAACTGGTCCCTGGCATCCTCTTCTCCTTCTCCCTTTCTCCCTCCTGCCTCCTCTTCTTCTCTTCCTATTTATTCTCTCTGCCTGCCAGCCCTGCCTATTTCTTTCCTGCCCAGCTATTGGCCATTCAGCTCTTTATTGGACCAATCAGATGTTTTAGACAGGCAAAGCAGCACAGCTTCACAGAGTTAAACAAATGCAACATAAAAGAATGCAACACATCTTTGCATCATTAAACAAATGTTCCACGGCATAAACGAATGTAACAGATCTTAAATATTCCACAACATTCCTTACCATTGCTGCGACAGTACCAAAAAAATAGCCAGTGACCTGATGACCCTGTCTTCCCGTTACATTACTTTGGATCCCACAATCATTTTGAAAGTCAAGAGCGATTATATCCTAAATGATCCCATGAAAAGGAAAGAGGAGACAAAGCAGCGACGGCAGTGTCTACGACTATGTTTACGTTAAAGCAACAGTTGGGCCTTTGTCTGAGATGTTCATGGTGAATCAATCCTATCAGCTTAGCGTAGGCTGGAGAATCGAACTTCAATATCTTGTCCTGCCAAGCAGCGGTCATTATTCTCCACCTTCAGTAACCTTTTCTCTCTCAGACCAACCCTAGGGTCTCCTAAAGATATCAAAGCTCATCGTACTCCCCTGTAAGCCACAGAAGCAGACTTCGCTGCCAGCATTCGGGGTTCCCTCCAGCCTCCAACAGGACTAGCCCAGCTGGTACCCAGACCTCTTGATGCAGCTTCTGGGCAGAGCCAAGAAAGAGGAGAGCGAAGCCTGCGGAGGACATGGATGGCGAGCAAATGTCAAGCAGAAACACGGTCGACACTGGTGGAAACGTGCAAGCTTTCTAAGAGACAGACCACATCCCAGGGCCGCCTGGGAAAAACACATTCACGAGTAAGTGGCATTAGCCACTGGGTGGCTCCACAGCCTTTATGTCAGCAGAAGGGCAAAATATTCATGAATGAGGCAAGAAAGATAAAACAAAGGGTTACGGAAAATCAAGACAGGGGCTCTCTGATGAGTCTGTCCCCAACCTCGTGGTTGGTAGGTTGGGCTCCAGGGGTCCAGCTGTAGGTCTGACTGACCAGGTTAAAATAGACCTTTCATTTCTCTTTCTCCTTGTCGTGTGCCCTGAGTTGAACCCAGAGCACCAGGCCAAACTAATCTCCGAGCAGAATACCGGATCATGGGATGGGAGGGGCCAGGTTGTGAAGGAGGGAGAGGAAACGGTGACTTGGCCCTGCTCCTGGACATGCACCTCACAGCCCTACTGGGAAGAAATGGAAAGGGATGAGAAGGGAGTGGGGTGCTGGCGTGGCTACAGTGATAACACTGGACCCTTCCAGAAGCTACAGCCCTAGGATTCCACACATGACCCCTTGCCTGTTCCCTTGGCTGTCAACACGTTCCAGCCTTCAGGCACACTGGCAAGAATTCCCACTTATCTACTAAGATAGCTCCCTTCCCGATATAAACCTGTCCCTAAGCTGCCATGAAATGCGACTGTGTATGGCCACAGATGATCTCTATTTTCCCTGTCTTTTCTCTCCATATCCTTTCACACATACAGCAACCACCACTAAGGAAATGGTATGTCCTCACTCCTTTGGACTTATTAAGAAAATTTCTCTTTTCAGATGGGTGGGCAGTGTAGGGGAAGACCTGTCTTGTCTTCTGAGTGTGCAGCTGGCTCAGTCGTCCTTAGAGGGCAGTTCAGTGTCACACAAGGACATCCATAGCAAGTCACCCAGCAGGGAGCCTCCGAGAGCAAGGCCTCAGGCTGCAGGCTAGTACATATAGACCTTAAGATTTGTGGTAAAGGGGGACAGCAAACAGGATACAAAGTCAGGAACACAGGAAGCGCAAAGGTAGAGACACTGGTGAACCAGAACACAGGGAAGGCTAGATCACTTGGCCATTGGACCAATCAAAGAGGATTAGCCACTGCTGGTGCTCATTCACCTCACTTCCCTGAGTGGGATAAAGGCCACTGCTTTGCCTCAGCATCCGCACACCACCAAGACTCTCCTGATTTAAGCCACTCTTTCCAGTCCTCTGCAAAGGCAACCACCTGTGGCAAGGATGGGGCCCTGTGCATACACAGGCTTCCCTTCTAGAAACGGCCTAAGAGGAAGCTCATTGACAAGATCCAAGAGAGGGTAGACTACAGACAACCTTAGACAAGACTCCTATCCCCAGAGACAATCAACCGAGTAAGCCTCCAAAATATCAGTAGAAAAGCATGGGTCATTAATTGGACTAAGAACATTTCCCTCGAATAACCTAAGGAGGGCCTCACATTTCCTGAGGTCTGAACTCTCTCCGCATTTCATCTAAAACGGCATAGTTGGAATCAGAGCTGTTTTCCCATGTCTCTGTGGCCTGAGACAGTCAGGCAAGGGAACAGTGGAATTGAATCTGAAAGACACTGTTGCCTTGAAGCAGGAAACGAGACAAGAGACAGTTGCCAAGGAAGTCAGACACACATTGCACATGGCATCCTGCCTCACTTCATTTTTAGAAGCCAATTCCAGGCTTGAGAACTCTGGCAGGCCCTGGGCACCCCTGGAGAAGGAGAACAGAAGCCTGCCAAGCTTGGGCCACCCAGACTGGCCAGCTAGGCTGGTTGCCCATATTGCCTGGGATCTACCCCATCCTCCATACCCTGACCTCACAGGGCCTACAGGGTCCCTCCTGTCCATTCTAGTCTTAAGACCCCACTTCCCCACCAAAGAGGCACTCAGGTGGGATGCCCCACAAAGGGAAAATGGGACCAAACCTTAGAAAGTGTGTTCTAAATGCTCTGGTGGAGTTTTAGATCTTTCTTTTTACTGAAGTAACTTATGACTTGGGTAACACGTTTAAAGATCCGGTCACACAAAGAGAATCTCAGAAATTTCTAAGGACCCACCATAACAAACAAATCTTGCCAACCAAGAAGTTCTTTGAAGCAATACAGATATGCTGCACCTATGGTTCAAACTGCACTTTCTACCTTGGGCTAGAGCCTGACATCCAGGTTCAACTGATCTGGCTGAGAGAAAAAACAGCAACCCTAAGCGTAGCATCAAGTGTGTGTGTTAGGTTACCCAGTAACATGGTTAGATGATGTGAGATGAGCATGTGTTTGACCAGGGAAAGTACACAAAGCCAGAGTCCTAGCAACGACCCCTACACACACACACAGACACACACACAGACACACAGACACACACAGACACAGACACACACATACACACAGACACACACACAGAGACATAGATATACACAGACACAGACACACACATACACACAGACACAGACACACACACACACACACACACACACACACACAGACATGCACAGACACACACACACATACACAGTAGCCAAACCACTCCTAGAGAAATGTCAGGGGATCCATGTACTCAGGAGCTTGTTTTTATCCGGTCTTTCTGTTACTGAAGTGATTCTAAAAATTGAAACCTAAACAATCATAAGGAGAAAGGACTTTACAGAGTCATTGTATCAAAAAACTCTCCTTCCCCAAAATATATTGAACATATCCAAATTTTATATCTTTAGTGAATGATTGCTATCACCTAACCAAAAACAAAAAACAAAAACAAAGACCCCAATCACCACAGATCCAGAACTTAGCCCACAAGAGAAGCCTTGTGTGTCTATCATCTCCTGTGTGGTTCTGAGCTAGTTACTAAACCTTCCCTACCTGAGTTCTATCCTTTGAAACCAGACTAATAATAAAGTAGACTCCTTTCTCCACAGGGTTACAATCTAACTCCTTGAGTGGTTGAAGAAACCGTATATCCTACAGAACCCTATGCACACTTTTGCTGAGACTATTGCTGACCCCTCAGGGGCGTGTACAAGCTTATACAAAGTGTCAACATTTGAGGAAGTTGAGCAAAGGGTGCATAGGGAGACTCTGTGCTACCTTTGTGTATCTAAAATGTCTTTTAAAAACAAAGACAAAGACCCTCCAGGCCTTTTCCTATGACTCAACACATCATGGATGAAAAGGGAGGCCAGGGCAAGCTCCAGCTTGGAACAGAAGTGATGAGTTGATTGAGGAAACTGACGAAGCAATACAGGGAGACTAAGGAGATGCCCACACCATGTGGAATGCAGCCATGTGACTAATATGCACAGATACGGCTTTTTAGGGATATGGGTTGGCTGACTGTTGTCTCAAGTTTCCAGATTCACATCCTCTGTCGCTGGGTACACTGGGCACACTGGGCACACTCCCTAAACTGTGCACAGCTCAGTGTGGTAACTGCCCACCAGGAGAGGGTCCATGCAGCATTTCCAAACACCTTCATCTCCACGTGAACTCACCTCATACTGTGGTAACTGCCCACCAAGAGAGGTGCCAGGCAGCATTTCCAAACACCTTCATCTCCAGGTGAAAAGCTTCTATTTTAAGGAGCATAATAAACAAAGAATGAAAAAAAAAATCCATCAGCTCTGAACAGTCTAAATGAAGAATAATCGCATACCTTGCAAGCAACTGAACTGTAATTTTGACTCAGCTCTGCCTTACCCTGTATGTTTCCCATACTACCATGGGGCCTCAAACAGCAAGCCATATAAAATCAAGGGTGCACGTGCACGTACGCATGCACACACATGCACACACACACACACACAATAAAAGGGCTTCATCTCACTGTGAAAACACTAACACTGGGAGTTAAAGAGAACTTCCAAAAAGCTGCCTGATCTAACTGAACTGAGAAAATCAAGTATTTCCTTCAGATGGCAATTTGAGCCATTAGTCCTAAATGTAAAAGCACTATTAATATATGTATATATATATATATATACATATAATGTGTGTATGTCTATATTTATTTGCTTTTATCTGTTATATACACATGTATATTATATAATAAATATACACACGTTGCCTATACCCTGTTTCCTCATGACTAAAAAAAAAAAAAAAAAACCCAAATACGAAATAAGCTCTAGGAGATGTTCACTGACTATTTAATTTCATGATTTTGTGGTTTTTGAAGTAATCCTCACTTTAATAAAACATGTCTTGGGCTAATTATAAAATCAGGAATGGGATTGTTTATGTGAGACTAAAATTAGGGAAGAACAGAAGAATTGAATTGGAACCCTGGTCAGTACCTAAGAAGGCCCCCTACATTTTAAATGTGTGTGTCAATCACAGATTCTGGGCAGGACATGAGAAATCTGAGCCATGGCAGCCTAGGGAGATCCTTTTACCAGACTACAGATGGAATCAATGTGTCAGTCAGAGAGGTTAGAAGCAACTGTCTCCGGCATCTCTTCCCTCTGTGGGCTCCTGGGATTTTCTTATAGGGTTTAGAGTGTCATTAGGGTCAAGCAAAATAACAAGGTGTTCCTCAGCTGTGAGGTATTTAGTGTGCAGGGGTATGCCCATGCTGGCTTTACCAGTTCAGGACAGACAGCTTTATTTTTTAGAAACATCACAATCTAACTGTTAAACACAGTAGGCAGAGGATTTTCAGAGCAGTGAAACTCTTCTGAATGATGCTATACTACCAGACACAGGTCATTATACGTTTGTTGACATCCACAGGAAGTACCACAGAGAGAGAACAATAATATAAACGATGCACCTTGGGTAACAATGAGTGTCAATGTAAGTCCATTGACTATAACAAATGTGCTGCTCTGGTTCGGGGTGTTGGCAGTTAGGGAGGCTATATATGTGTGCAGGCAAGAAGTGTATAGGAGCCAGGCAGTGATGGCACAAGCCTTTAACCCCAGCACTCAGGAAGCAGAGGCAGGCAGATATCTATGAGTTTGAAGCCGGCCTGGTCTACAGAGTGAGTTCCAGGACAGGCAGGGCTGTTACACAGAGAAACCCTGTCTCAAAAAAAAGAAGAAGGAGAAGGAGGAGGAGGAGGAGGAGGAGGAGGA
>CABHPP010146975.1:27620-40547 GCA_902168425.1 Peromyscus attwateri
AAGAAAGAAAGAAAGAAAGAGAACTTAACCTTCCCCTCAGTTTTGCTGTAATCTAATCTAAACACAAATTTTAAAGTTTTAATGTGCTTTGAAAAATTTTGCTAAGTAGAAAAGTTTTATAGTAATAAAATATAAGATCATGTAACTTCCCTTCATAAAGGCTATCCTACCTAATAACAAATTTCAAGTTTGTTCCTTATTTCAAATTTCTAATTCCTTAGTAGGCAAGAGGCAAGCCTTACCATGACCTCCCAGGCTGTCTGTAGACCCTCCTCTCTATCACTTCTGTCCTCCTTCATTTCACTGAAGAAGAAAGCCAGGCGGTAACTTTCATCTCCTTTGTTTCCTTCGGCATCACAGGCATGTCCAAGGGCTCTAGCACACGATCGTCCACTGAATGTTTTAATTCTGTTCTCATCGCTGTGTCTTATTCCTCTTGTGGCTCCTTGCATTTCCCAACTGGGCCTTCAACCACAGTTTTCATTCTAGCTCCCCATTCTCACTAAGTGGCTTGGCTTGACTCTCCTCCCATCAGAAAGGGAGAGCCACATCTTCCTTCCTAGGAATCTGGGTGGATTGGGGACTAGAACCAAAGGGACGCTATTGTGACTTTCAAGGTGACATCATTAAAACCAGAAAAACTTCTCCCTTGCTTTCTTGCATGTTTCCTAAGAACCAGTCACCAGACTGCAAAGAAATGAACAGTGTGTGGGAACCTGATGTGTGGAAGAATTGGTACAATGGCTCACAACCCCAATTGCTCCCTGAACCCCATCATTAAGCTAGCCCCCCAACCAATTCCCTCACAGAGCAGAGAAGAGTCACCCCACAAAATGCTGCCCAAATTGCAGAATGGTAAACAGAAGGTTTTGTCACTAAGATTTGAGGAGGTCTGTCACCTGGCATGGGTAACAGGTCAATCTGGGTGGGTTTTGCTTCCGGTATCTCTTCACACACAGTTCTTGTCACTTTCAGTTTCTAAGTTTCTCACCCAGAGCTCATCCTATGTCCTCACTGTCTACACATCTTTGGCCTACGTGGCACCTTCTGTTTCTATCAGAGATCGGGTTTAGCTCATATAAACCATAGCAATTGTTTAGCTGGGCATGAGCACATGTGCTTATAACCTCAGCACTGGGGAGTCAGAGGCAGGAGCTCAAGATCGTCTTCACTACATAGGCAATTTGGCACCAACCTGGGATATATTGAGCCCCCACCACCACCCAAATAAAATGAAACAAAATTCCTAACAGCAGCTATGGAACCAAAATTCTTCTTCCTGCCCTTAACGGGGAAGTCCAGGGTAACTGACTATTGACAGGAGTTCAATAGTTCAAAGATGCCAAGGTGAGCTCTTCTTGTTTAGTTTTTACTCATTGTTTCTTTCTTCTTCTGCTTACACTCAAAGAAGCCTGGGATAGGACAAAAGTTTATGCCAATAAAAAAAAGAAACATCAAAATATCGTTAAACACTCCATACAGTGAACTCCATCTTCATCCCATCCCACTGATCCCAATTCAGAAGACCCCCCCAACTCCACTGCAAAATTATATATTTTAAAGAGAATAAAAACTCTTATTAATAATTTCATATTGATTATATGCTAACCATTTTGGATATATTGAGTTAAATAAGGTATTTTGGAAATCTGGGGCCCACAAGATAGTTCAGGAGATAAAAATAATTGCAACCAAGCCTAAAGACCTGAATTAGAGCCCTAACCCCCAACATGATGGAAAGAGAGAACCAACTTCTGGAAGCTGTCCTCTGACTTCCACATGCAAGCCACTCACATGTGCACACACATGCACAATAACTAAACATTAAATAATGATTAATTAATTATATAAATATGCTCATGAATTAATTATATCAAACAAAGAAACTAACTATTCATTTTCAAGTTATCATACTTTTCTATGATCTATGCTGTTGGGGTTATTTAAGTCCATGGCATTTGTGTTCTCCGGGCCACACCCAGTTTTGTCGTGAAAGCCAGGGAAGAGCCAGGTGCTCCTCACCCCAAGGAAACTGCAGCATGTTATCAATGTGGGGGCTATCTTCCTGGGAACCAGCTGTGAAACATTTACCGGCAGCCCACTGGATAGAGGTAAAACTCCAACACAGGGAAAATAGAGAAGGGGAGTGTGTGGGGGGGAGGGGCACAGGTCAAGAGGTGGGGGAGCCACAGGAGAAGACAGCAGCAGCACAATTATGAGAACAGCCAGGAGTGGAGAGGAAATGAAGAAAGGCGGGAAAAAGAAAGAAGAGCCCAAGTTGGAGGGGAGAGGGAGAAAGGGAGATCATCCCCCAAAAAGAACGATTTGGCTTATTTACTATTCTGAGGAAGATGTTGGTTACATGTAAGTAGATGGTTTGAAATAATGAACATGAACCCTTTTTTCCTGCAGGTCCTTAATGCATGGCTCATGTGCTGGCTTTCGGTGACAGAGAACTCCAGTATAACCAAGCTTCCTTAATGGCTCAGGCTTCCCGTCATCAAATGTCTTATGGCACTGCCCTGTGGCAACACCCTCCAGGTTCCTGACACACCAAGGGAGCTCTCTTGTCTCAAATGAAAATGGACCCAGTCTTCAAGCTCTTTTTGGATGCTGTCCCCCCCTTTGCCATCAGGCTGTCAACTATCACCCCCTCACACACAACATTTCCATCTAGCAGTCATATTTACCGCTTCCAAACCAAGAGGCCAGAAGAATGAACTTGTTAGGATTATGTCTAAAATGAGCAAGTTCTGCCTGACCACCAAGGCTCTCTCCAGTAAAGAATGGACACAACACCAGGATCTCACTGGGTCACTGAAGTTTTCTTTTAGGTTCTCCAAGAGCCCCAAGTGGTTGATATTGTAGAATTGGTAGGTGAGGTTTCATGAACTATATAAAATATTCAATGGAAAGAAACTAAAAAGGAAAGAAAATGGAGAAGTATTAATTAAACAAGAGTTTAAGTTCCATCATGTCAGACATGGTGAATGAAAG
Organism: Peromyscus attwateri; assembly: GCA_902168425.1. NCBI lineage: Eukaryota > Metazoa > Chordata > Mammalia > Rodentia > Cricetidae > Peromyscus > Peromyscus attwateri. The sequence continues at coordinate 30,618 of CABHPP010146975.1, forward strand.
CACTAGATGCCCTGGTCCTTTAGTAGGGCATTTCCTTTTCCTAGGGTAGACCCAGCTCCATGGCTGCCTCTCCTCTTATCCACAAAGGCTTTGAGGCAGTTGAGTGACAATCAGTCACAGTCAGAGGTAGACAAGAAATGCTGATGGAGGCAGCCACACCCTCCAACAACCAGCACATGGGAGATGACCCAGCTCCCTTGCCCGCTCCCTGACACTCCTCACTGTTGTGGAATAATCTTTTTCTACGCTGTGAAGATGTGTCTCTGCCAAGGCATCTTCTGATTGGTTTAATAAAGAGCTGAATGGCCAATAGCTAGGCAGGAGAGAATAGGTAGAACTTCTGGGGAAAGAGGGGAACTCTGGGAAGAATGTGAGGGACGTGGAATTCACCAGCGAGATACAGAGGCAGTCGGATGTAGAGTATGGAGGAGAGGTAACGAGCCACATGGCAGAATGTAGATTAATTATAAACAGGTTAATTTAAGTTATATGAGCTAGTTGGGAACAAGCCTAAGCTAAGGCTGAGCTTTCATAATTAATAAGAAATCTTCATGTCATTATTTGGGCTAGCAGTCCAAAGAAAGTCCAGCTACACTTCACTCACATTACTCCAGAGAGAAATAAGATAGGCTTTTGAACATGAATCCAGGCCCTAGGGCAATGGTTTTCAACCTACCTAATGCTGCAGCCCTTTAATACAATTCCTTGTGTTGTGGTGACCACAACCATAAAATTATTATCATTGCTACTTCATAACTGTGATTTTGCTACTGTTATGAATAGTAATGTATTTTCTGATGGTCTTAGGTGAGGCCTGGGAAAGGGTCAGTCAACTCCCAATGGAGTCGCCACCCACAGGTTGAGAACCACTGCCCTCGGGTAACTGAGTTAGTGCCAGAGGAGTGGTGCCTAGGTCTCTTTGACTCTGTGTGGGCCAGGAGCAACAGCAGCATGGGTCCCCTGCAATGGGGGAATATAACTGATGTAATGACTCTGATGGGTATAATCTGAGTCCCCACTAACCTCCTGAAAATGCATTTCTCTGCTACTCTGTACTGAGTCATGGGTCACAGCACAACATTTTGAAATGCATATTTTACTGAATTCACTGTGTAAAATACTGTGCATTAAAAAAAAACTTTCATTTCATGGAGTTTATTTGTTTTAGAATGTGGTCTGATAGCAACATAAAAGCTCTAATTCTTCGGCTAACTGCATGTTTGCCCAGACTGTCACACAGAGAAAAAAAATTTAAATAACTATGATACACAAAGCTATCCCAGAAATAAAATTTCCAAAATTACCTTCTCTGGGCTGAGCATTTAACTTGTAAAGAAAGACTCAACAAATGTTCTAAAAGTAAAAATAGAAATTCTGGAAAGGGTTCCCATTATTCCACTCCACTTTCTGCCTAGCACCAAATAGGGCAACAGGAAGGTCGGCTGGCCTTCTCAAGGAATCTGGTGGACAGGGTTGTTCAAAAGCCACATTTGGGTTTCTTGGAAAATTATATATATATATATATATATATATATATATATATATATATACATAACTGCTCTAGTTAATTCTTCTCCAAAACAAAATTTGAATATCTTTTCTTTGAGACTAAAACTTCTGGGAAAAGACTTGTATGCTAAAGGCAACTTCAGGCTAATTTATCAACCAGCTGATATTTATTGACTACTTTCGTACATGGGTCTTGGAACCACAGAGATGAAATACAAACAGCAAGATAGGAAGCCCCCACCCAACATTAAAACCCACACACCAAACTCTATCTCAGTGGTTCTCAACCTGTGGGTCGCAACTCCTTTGGGGGTTGACTGACCCTGTCACAGGGGTTGCCTAAGACCATCAGAAAACACAGAAACTTACATTACAGTTTATGAACTGTATTAAAGGGCTGCAGCATTAGCAAGGTTACTAACCACTGCTCTATCTAGAAACACATAGGCAAAGCCCTCTGTTTGGGTCAGTTTGGGGATGCTTTAACAATAGGATAGGCTAAAAATGCTTAATAAGAGAAATATTTATCATGGCTCTGGAGGCTGAAAAATGCAAGATCAAGGTGCCAACAGATGCCTTGTCCAGTGAACACCAACTTCCAAATTCCTATGGGGTGCCTTCTCCTTGGGTCCTCCTTGATCTCTGGTAGAGAGCAGAGAGGGAGATGCTCTCTCATGTCTTATGAGGACACTAGTTCTCTTCCAGGAATCCTACCCTCATGACATACTCTTCACTGGTACTATCTCTGAATACCATCATGTGTTATTCATTCAAGTGAGGATTGCGGCACACTAACTAGGCAGCACAAACATTCAGTCCTCTGCGCACACTACACTGTCCTCTGACATAAGGCTACAACAGAGGGAGAGCATGATCTTTTCAATGAGCGGTGCTGGATTCAATGAATGCCCAAGTAGGAAACATTAAATCTTAATCTATGTGTCGCATCACACACAAAACCATTGCCAGGTGGACGACAGATCTAAATGTAGAAAGCAAACCACTGAGACACAGAAGAGAGTGCATCCATGGCTTGGAACAAAGGATGTCTGAAAAAGGATGTTGAATGAATGGGTCAACTGAAAGGAAAATGGACAGGCCAGGAACTAGTAAGATAAAGAGCTCTGTTCATCCCAACACACCAGGGTAGGAGGACACACTCACCATGCTTATTTCTGACAAATGGCTCCTCCAGGGTCTGTTGTGTACAGGTAAGTCCAGGATCCACTAGACAAACAACGTGACTCCCCCAAAGGGCTTTTGTTGTTATTTTGTTTTCATTTTCTTTAAACAGACACTTTATGAAGAGGATTTTCAAAAGGCCTAAGTGTGTCCTTCTAAGCACACTTTGAGGAGGAGGGAGGGTCAGTCTCCCATTCACAAGTGGAGGGTAATCTGCCTGCCCTCTGTCTTTCCACACCCCCAAACATCCTACAGTGTTTTAGGTGCCCATCTGAAAATATAAAGTAACTGATTTGAATAAACAGGCTAGCTTGTTTTTTGTAAGTATTTACTTACAATTAAAAATTTTTATCATCCACCTTCCCCAAAACAGAGAAGATGCTAAAAATACAGTCCCCCCAGGCTCACTTGTCCCAGCCTTGAGCTGTTCTAAAACCATGTGGTAGCTATGATTCTGAAGCCCCTCCACCACTTCTGCTGAATTCAACTACCTTTGTGGCTGGGTTATGAAGCAGAACCTCGGAGAGCTGGTGGGATCATGAAGGTTCTGTCTTCACCAATGCTATTACTGCAGGAAAGGGCTGGTTATATGGAATGTCTGATAGAAAGGTTGCTTGGATCAATCTCTCTCTCTCTCTCTCTCTCTCTCTCTCTCTCTCTCTCTCTCTCTCCCTCTCTCTCTCCCTCTCTCTCTCTCCCTCCCTCCCTCCCTCCCTTTCTCTCTCTTTCTCCCTCCCCTTCCTCTTTCCTCCCTCCCCCTCCCCCCTACCTCTCTCATGTTCACTCTCCCATCATAACATCCAGTATTTCTAAGACTTTCCACAGCACCACACCCTTGGACCCTCATCCTCCAGAATGTGAGCCAAATAACCTTCTATTGTTTGCAAAGTACCCAGTCTTTGATATTCTGTTATGGTGTCAGAGAACAGACTCAAAGCATGCTCTTTTCTTACCTATGACTACAAAAAGTGTGGGATATGCAGGCCACCCCCTTTTTCAAAACAACCTTCAAGTTCCTCCCTTGTAAAAGAGATGCACATATTTATCACATAAAACATAAACAAAATTAAAATAACCCTTCCAGCCACTAGAAAAAGCCTATAATGTTTTTATATGTTGCTCCAGTATCTTTTCCAGACACGTATAAAGCATACCCAAGTCATTTGTGACTCCTATATAGAGATGCTTTGAGAAGGTAATTCCTTGAAGGAAACCAAAGAGGATTTTCCATTTTGACATACTGATTATGCTCTATGTTCCTAAACTCAGTGTATGGTCCAAAAATGTCAAAACAAAACAACACAAAAAGACTTCATAAGCCTCCTCATTGGTCAAATAATAAAACTTTAATTTAAATACATGTTTGAACAAAACAGAATTAAGTGTGATAAACAGCAGTAGACGCTGCTAACTGTGATTTCATTTATGCCCTGGGCTTCTCTTGGTAAGGTTTTGAATATTTATTTTATTTTATAGTAATCTCTGAGAAGACTAGAGCATTGAAAGGGAAAAGTCAAGGAGAGGGATTTGTAGCCCCTCAAGAAGTGAAGGTGGATGGGGGTGGGTGGGCCAGTCCATCTTAAAAGGCAAAGCTTCCTCAAGGGTCACATAAAGCTGTGATGGTGACCAACAGGGGGCTTGGAATAGAACACCATGTCCCACCATATATTCAGGAACTTTTCAGTCCTGATGTTAGGAAGCTGGGCCAGAGGGAGGCAGATATGACCTAGATAAAGGTCCGAGGAGGAAGACTGGGGTGCACACATGGCCCACCTCCCTAAGCCTTGCACCCCTGATATGCAGCTGGAAGTGTGGCAATGGCATCGTGCAGTGACTACCATGAGAATTACTGACTCACCATTCAGGGCATCTTAGGTACCCTGTATCTCTCTTCTCCCTCTCTGCCTCCCTTCACAGTTTACAACATATTATCAGCAATAAAGCAGTTCCTCACTTGTTCGGTTCTAACTCAACTTCAGGATGGCTCACTCATTGGCTACAGCCCCCCATTCATCCATCTCAAGGTTTAACATGCACATGTTCTGAACATCGAAAAGGTACTGTTTTCAGAGTCTCAGGCTAGATTAGGTGATGGATTGTTTATCCAAAAGCAGACAGGTTTCATTTGCTAAACACCTCCCTATGCAAACTGCTTCTGGTACAAGATTGCTAAGTTCTTAGCCTCCTGGAGTCTGATGAAGACATGGAATATTTTTGCTGAACAAAAGGCACTTGTCTACCAGAGACACTCCATGCTGTTCTTGGAGTTGCGCTATTTGTAGGGTTCTTTCATTGTAGCAAGCATAGTCGTGTTTTAGCACCAAATCAATGACTCATTTGCTTTTGACTTGTCAGGCAACTGCCACACCCAGTACAAACATAAGAATTCAGCCGACTAATTAGAATTGTAGAGTATTCGCTCATGGGAACTTGGCAGAAAAGCCCTTTTTTTTTTTTTTTTGTCTGGAGACTCTGCACCTTACCTTGCTTTAAACAGATTTAATTCCATTAATATGAGCAGAAACGAAGTAACTATACCAGTTACACCAGTTACACTTGCATATAAAATTTAAGAGAAAGAAATGAACAGATCATTGGCCACAGATGCTGAGGGACCTGAACAAAAGTATCTACTAATATCAGCGAGCAAGTTAAGGAGTTTTTGCACTTCATTTCTGTCCATCAAAGATAATATCTTGTACTTTCAGATATGAAGGAGAAAATACATGCTGTAACCTAGGGCTTACTCATAGGGAATTTCCAGGGTGTTGAGGTTGTAGTTCAGTGGCAAAGCACACAAGTAGCATGTGAATGGTCTGGATTTGGTCCCCAACACTGCAATCTAATAATAATAATAATAATAACAACAATGATGATGATGACTAAAGTGAGCTTCTAGCTGTTAACCACAAACTTGACTGAGCCTATAGCCAATTCTGTCTAACTAGGTAGATGGAAAGCACAGGATCTATTATTGCTAACTACTGATGCAAACCTGGTCATCAGAGAAATAAGCAGTTTTCTCATTGTGGTGCATATTTCAGAGCAAACAAATTCAGATTTTTTTTCCCTAAGGAAATTGTTGAAATGGTTTATCTAAGAAATTACAGAATCCCATCAATCAACCAAGACAAAGTCCTTTGGAAAATGTATCAGACATATAGTAGAAAAACAAGCCTGGCGGAAGGGTCAAACATGGTAGAATTCGTGGTCATATCAGAGGCAGGAGAGCAAGGCTGGGGTCCACGGTTGCCAAGAGACACACTTTCCCTTTTCTTCCAGTTCCCTTGGACCGATTAAGCTTGTACATGCCATGAAGGCTCTTTGGACTTTGTTTTCTCATCTTAAAAATGGGCTAACTACTTATATCCCAACGTTTTAGTGGGGGTTGGGTGATATTATCTGATGATACTTTAGGATCCCATCATTAAGCAAAACAAACACACAGTATAAAGAGTAACAAATTCTGCTTCCCACATCCTACCAGAACTATCTTACTTAGGGTTTCTATTGCTGTGAAGGGACACCATGACCACGGCAACTCTTATAAAGGAAAAATATTTAATCAGGGCTGGCTAACAGATTCAGAGGTTTAGTCAGTTATCATCATGGCAGGAAACATGATGGCATGCAGGCAGACATGGTGCTGGAGAGGTAGCTCAGAGTTCTATATCCGGATGGCAGGCAGTAGGAAGAGAGAGAGACAGTGGGCCTGGCTTGAGCACTTGAAACCCCAAAACCCATCCCCAGTGACATACTTCCTCCAACAAGGCCACACCTACTCCAACAAGGTCACAGTTCCTAATAGTGCCACTCCATAGTGACCAAGCATTCATTCTTTTTCATACCATCATAATAACCACAATAAAGCCTAATTTCTTTGTATTACCCTGTCATATTAATTCTAAAACTAACTATAAATTCCCCAGCACAAATTAATTTGCTTAATCTGAATTTGTTCATATTCCTATTCAAACCAATTTGTACATTTTACTTTTTGAATTTTTATTCCTTAAGTTTTTTTTTTGTGATTTTCTTTCTCTGATACTCATTTTATATCTTAACTCAAACTTCCCTCGAGTTAAAACAAATGCCACCATTACCTCATTGTGAGCTGACAAGGTAAAGGACAAATAATACAGAGAAGGCCACCACTGACAGCCAGTATTGTAAGTTATATGCCTAAAATGTTTAAGTCAAATATGTCGCTTTTCTTAAAGGTTAACCCAATTAAATGCAAGAAAAAAAAAAGTAGCAAGGATGATGTTAAGTCTCTGTACTGTCAGATTTCAAATTTAACTCAAAAGCTGATCATTGGGGGCTGTTTGGAGGAGAAAGAAAAATCATTTTTAAATGGTTTTCGATGGGCGATAAACTCAGTAAGTCATGCCATGCAAGCATAAGGTCCTGGGTTTGAGCCCCAGAACCCTTGTAAAAAGCTAGATGTGGTGGGGTATGTTTGTAAATCCCCCCACGGGGCAGATGGAAAGTGGCGATGCTCTAGGGCTCAATGGCCAACTGGTGTCCCTAACAGGTGAGTTTCAGGCCACAGAGAGACCCTGTCTCAAAAAACACAGTGGGTGGCCCCTGAGAGACTGTAGGTGAAACTGACCTTTATGTGTGCCTATAACTCACTGTGTCTCTGTTTCTGTTTCTGTCTCTCTCTGTCTCTCTCTGTCTCTGTCTCTCTCTCTCTGTCTCTCTCTCTCTCTCTCTCTCTCTCTCTCTCTCACACACACACACACACACACACACACACACACACAATCTCATCCTTACATTCACATCCTAATTTAAGACACCATGCCCAGGACAGGACAGCTTCCTTCCTACCATAACTAGAGGCTGCATCATTTGACTGGCTGTTTGGAGAACTGCTTTGCCAGAATCTCTGCTTCTCATTTTTGGAATCACCACTCCTGCAATAAATTTCTTTTTCCCCCGATGCACAGCCAGATTTCTGGGAAAATCTCTAAAGGTCGGAACTGCAAAGACACAGGCCTACCTCTTTTTTGCTTTTTTGTTGTTTTTTATTTTCACATGAGGAAAGAAAATCTGAAAATAAAACCTAATGGCAAAAATGATTTCCCAAGGGTGTAAGCTGATAAACAACAGCCTGGCTAGAAGAGAATTTAGGTGTCCAGGGCCCTTCCCACTGCACCATGGGAAAATGAGCAAGCCTGATTTGATGTCAGAGATGCCAGGGAGCTTTCCACAGGCCACGAGTAACACATCCTGCCCTGCAGTACTCATCCCCCAAATTCACGTGCTCACACTTCACCTTCCCTTCCCTGAGACCTGACATTCCCCACTAAGATGAAAGATAATTAAATCAGTTCGGGTTATTTGCATTATAACTTCAACGAATTTGTCATATCCTCCCTGGAAAACTGGCTGGGGCTAAAGGAAGAAGTTACTAACAGATACAATGATCTGAATAAATGTATTAATAAATTCATCGACACACAGGGAACAAGACATGGGTCCTGCTGTCATACGCTTTCAACCATATAGAATTCCTTCCTTCTTCTACAATGGCTTCTTAACAACCTCCTCTTTCCCCTTGCCTGTCTGAGAAGGATGATGTCTTCTCATTCCCTGTGTGGTTTGGACGTGAAATGTCCTTCAGAGGCTCCTATGTTCAAGCACTGGGTCCCAGGCTGGTGGTGCTATTTTGGAAGGTTTCAGAACTTTTGGGAGGGGGAGCATCATGGGAGGAAGTAAGTCACTGAAGGGTGGGCTTTGAGGTTGTACAGGCTGGCTCCACTTCCTGTCTACTCTCAGCTTCCTGTTCTAAGACATGAGATTTTCTAGCTGCATACTCCTGCCACCCACGGAGCCACCTTCAGACATCCCTTCCCCTCCATGATGGACTGTATCCCTTAAACTGTAAGCCTTCCTTCCTTAAGATGCTGCTTCTCAGCTATTTGGTCGAAGGAACAAGAAAAGTAATGAATCCATCCCTCCCCTTTGATCTATATAAGCATTTGCTGAATGAATGGATGGGTGAAGGGAGGCAGGGAGGCAAGGAGGGACCTCCACAGTTCATCCCATATTTGCCTTAAGAGAGTCTTTCGAAAAAGAAAAGCCCCATTTTTACCGTTTACCCCTTCCATCATGAAAACAATGCTTTAGAGACTAATACAACACTTTGGTCTCCCTGGAACAGGTTTCCGAAAAGCATCAATGCTGACTAAGAAAAAATGCGGTGAGAGTTTATTGGCCTGCACTTTTCAGCAGAGACAGAAGTTGGGGCTTTCATCCCTTGCTCTATGGAGAACCGAGTGAGCCCGTTACTCTGAATCCTCCTTGCAGATGGGAGGCACTCACCCCATCAGAGCACGAGCAAGCATTAGCATTCCAGTGCAATAGGGCAGCGTCCTCAGGCATACCGAGAGCTTCCAATGACAGAGGGGAGAGTGCTAACCTGTGATTGCCTCCTCTGAAGACTTTCATCCCCCCATGCCTCTGTCCTTCATTCATGGCAACTTCCTTCAGCTCCCAGGTTCAAAGGAACACACAATTATAATTTACAGCCACGCAAAAGAACCATAACTTCAAGTCAACAATGAAAGAGCAGGTTTCACAGTGGGCACAGCAACGTGATATCAATGACGTTAATTTAAGATAATGAACTCAGCCCAGAAATGCCACCGCTGCTCTGAAGGGCCAGTTTAGACCTCTCTCACTCCGCTGTCAGATATGGGACATTTGGGGGCCTGTTCTGACTACTACAACACAGTGCCACAGACTAGGACTAAACGGCAGCCATTTACCTCTCACACTGCTGGAAGCTAGAAGTCTAAGAGAGAGTGTCAGTATGCCAGCTTCCCGCTGAGAGTCCTCACCCCCCCTCCCCGCTAGGACAGAACAAGGAGGTACTGGTGAACTAGAAGAGGGCAGAAAGAGAGCTCTGATCTCTTCATCCCCCCTCTAGGAGCACTAAGACCACCAAAGGGGCTGTACTCTCATGATCTTATGGAACACAGTCATCTCCCTAAAGCCCCATGTCCAAATACCATCATTGTAGAAGTAAACATGTCACCCTAGCAATTAATGGCAAGGAGGCACTGTTACTCCATAGCAGGGACACCCAGGAGCAGCCAGGAGAGTGAATGATGGGAGCAGCAGACAGCACAAGAGCCCACCCTCACAAAGGTGTAGCAGAGCAGGAGATGGGTAGTAAAAAGGGTTGCCTAGAAAGGCCTAGGATAGGACAGTGGAGAGGACTGCCTAGAA
>CABHPP010146976.1:0-17475 GCA_902168425.1 Peromyscus attwateri
TATTTGATGCATTGTTTGTCTCCCACACTTCTAGAATGTGAGTTCCACAAGGTCAGGGATGTCTGTCTGATCTGGCAATTACCATGTATCGAGTGGTTAGGACACCATCGTTTTTTATAACTTGAGTTGACGAGAGAATGTTCGCGCCATCATCTACTGGTCACAGGACCAGGGTAATGCATTCACTTTCTCGGATCCTTTGCTTGATTTCCCATCTGCCTCATAAGAAGGATGGGATCAGATGAGCTGTTGCACACTGAAGCTCTTTTGTGAAATACGCTGTGTGAGTGCATTCATTCACTTATGCATTACCAGACACAGTCCCCACTGTCACAGCACCCGGCAACCGGGCTAATGCATGAGAGATTTGAGTAAAGTGAACTAGTGGTTACAGTAGGAATGTACATGAGCTGGGGAAGTACCCAAGAGGGACGTTGAATCTAGATCTGGGGACAGAACTCCAGAGGGCTTCTGGGGGGAAAGAGGACATGGAGGCTGGGATGTGGAGACGGAAATGGCGTGACAGAACAGTGGGTGGCAGGGGATGAGATGAGGGAGTGAGGAATAGCAAGTTCAGAGTCTGGGAGTGAGAACCCATGGGACGCTGGGGGACTGTCCACGCGGCAGTGTGTCTGCCACAACCAGTGGCCAGTGAAGAAGGAGCAGAAACGGGGCTTGCCACGCACCCTGGGGAGAGCAGTGCATGCTGGGGTTTGATTCTGAGGGCAGGTGCGGAGCTGTGAAGAACTTGGTCAGACTCCCTGTGCAGTGACTGTTTTATGGAATAAGAGCTTTCTCTCCCTTATGAGAGAGTGAGAAGAACATCAGCTTCCAGGAAGCGTTCTTGTAAACCAGTAAAAGGGGCTTCTAAAAGTGAATCATCCAGCTTCGGAAAAATCCACTAAAATTCTCTTCAGTCTGTCTGAGCGTCAGCACAATGAGTTGAGAGACTAGAAACAAAATCGTGGTGTGAAGCTGAGTTATCTTCCACACGTAGCTCGTAGTGTGAGTAAGGGACCATGCAGCACTACACAGACCGCGTCTGTGTCTCAGTGGCCTAGACAGTAAGACCTCCTGAAAGAGTCAGGGCAGGATCTACTCCGCTTCCAAGCCGGAAGAGGTGAGCATTTCTTCCTCTACTTCCAACAGTGTTTCAGATAGTGGAGGAAGGCCTGCAGACCTGCTCTGCAGCTGATCTATTAGCAACAATGTGGCACTGGGAATCACTTGCCTTCCCTCAGCCTCAGTTTCTCTTCCTAGAAAGTGGACTTTGTCTGCTAGTGCTGTTAAGGCTCAGTGAGCTAAAAAAACAAACAAACAAACAAAAAAACAAAAAACCATTTGTTTCAAACATGAAAAACATTCTCAACCTTACTGATCGACCAGGGAGTTTACTGATGTGAGTCTCAATATTAAGGATCTGAAAACCACTTCAGCCAAAGCGGGGCACTTGTAAACTCAGATTCCCTCAGCTCAACAGCTGTGTTAGGTACCACACCTGCCCACATCTGGTTCCACCAGCCCCCTCCCACCGGCTCCCACTGACTCCACCCTGCCCCCCTTCTGATAGCCACTTCTCCTTCAGGTTGATCTCAAGGCCGAGTGCCACTTTTATTGTTGCGATTGAGTATCAGCCGCTGAACGTGTGTGGAACTCTGACACTACTGTTCTTAGATGTCTGTCTTTTAAATTTTGTTTTGAGTGGTGTGTCCCACTCCCATTCCCCCATGAGCCCTGTGGTTTTTAATTGCACAGTTTTACCTAGTGTGGTGTTTCTGGAGGCCTTGTATGTTCTAGCTGAACCGATTCCTTCTAAATCATCTCGCACCATTCCCGGCAGACGACACTGACACGGTAGCTGTTCTTCTGTTAATCTGAATCCACTTAAGTATGACTTTGGGTGGGACAGGGATCAGCAGTTAAAACACTTAATTTACGCCTTGACTGTGAGTCAGTCCAATGAGCTCCTAAATGGAAGGCTGAAACGCTTCTCTCCTTCCGGTGCCTGCTGTTAGAATGAACACTTTTGGCACGACAACGGTGACAAACTGGGTTATGTGCCTTAGAGAGCAAGCCAGGAAGAGGAGTGCTGGAGGACTTGGAGAAGGAGGGTTGCTCTGTGAGGGGAGGGTTCAGGCTCTCTGGACCCAGGGAGCTGCTCAGTACACCCCCACAGTATTCTTGAGGGTGGTGCGTTCTCCAAGTAGCCGGTGATGGTTCTGGGTGGGGCACGGCTGGAGAGGAGCGCAGCTTGGGTTGCAAATTTTGACCTTATGTGTTTATTTACTTAGAGGTAGTGTGCAAGCACAGATGCTACAGGGCTGACCAGAACTGCTTTCAGATAGAAACAACCCAATCTTTCCCAGCAATACGTAGAGCTCGTTGCTGGCCACTAGCTCCAGTAGTCTGAAAGGATAGTTAGCCCATGTGCGTATTTAACACTGATTCCTTTAGTTACACCTTTGAACGCTGAACATGTAATGAGCATGCCTCGCACAGCGAGCTTGGGATAGTGAACACACACATCAGTACCTTCTATCTGTCCTCTTTTGTTTTCCTTTCCTTTCTTCCAGCTCAGGGAAATTAATTCTTGATCTGGTTTTAATTTCTCTCCAGCATCATGAATCATGGCTGCCTCCCCACTAAATCCAGGACGGTAAGCCCTCGTGATATAGAAGATGCCTCCTTAGTCTTATTGGGACTAAGATATGTGAGCATCAAGAGGCCAAAGACATTTGAGAGAGTTCCCCGGTTACTCTCATATCATTAGGATGACGTACTCTGAGCTTGCAAACCCGAGGTCTCTATGGGAAAACCGTTCCTGAATTCCTAGATGCATTCACAATGAATTACACCGAGTGTTTCATTTTGTTTGTTTATGGATATTTAAGAGTCTCGTTTTCTGTTTGATGTCACTATTAAGAATAGAGGACGTTTAAACAAGTTTGATTTTGTTAGATTGGCCTCCCCTCTAATCATAGAAGGCACAGCGTTGTTTACATGCTAAGTTTTAACAAAACTATTAAAAACACTTAGCCAAACGCCCCTTGAAGCAGCAGCTGTCCTGCCCATGCATTTTAAAAAATAAGTTTCTTTTTTCGTTTCTGTGAAAAAAACATGTGGGAGCTAGGACTGCTTGGAGGCTGATTTAAAAAAAAAAAAAAGAAACCAAAACCAAAAATCAAGAGTCATTATGTTTCTTCCTTTAAGATGAATTGTTCAGGGCCCCTCTCCTCCTATCTGTCTGTCTGGAAAATGTCCATAGTGTTCTCATTTGGGAGCTCAGATGCCTGCAACTTTTTGATGAGCTGGTATGAATGTGTGGGTCCGTCAGTAGTAAGCAGGCTGGCACTGCCGTTACACAAGCTGCTAGCCTGGCCAGTTTTGCTGGAAAATGCACTAATGCCCTTTCCTTCTCCTGCTGGGTAGTCTGCAGAGAGCAAGTCCTGTGGCAGTCAACATTGGCTAAGACATTCAGCCCAGGCTTCGCAGCCTTCACCTTCAGCCAAGTCCATGGTTGCTTTGACTTCCCTTCAGACCAGAGATGCTGTCTGCTTAGCATCTTCTTTTTTTCCTTTTGTCCAGAAGGTTCAAATCTCAGCTCTGTTCTTCATTGGCTCCGGGATTTGGGGCAAGCCACTTTATCACTCTGAACTCTTGCCTACTCATTAAAACACACACACACACACACACACACACACACACACACACACACACACACACACCAATCCTGTAGCAATCATCTCTGATTTCCAGGGCTGTTGTAAAATACCTAGGGCAGCATTACTGAGCATACCAGCAGAACCAGAACCCCAGAGACCTCACCATCCTCCTTCTTAGAGCAGATTATAGTTCAGTTCCATTGACACGTCTCCAGGTTAGAAAGATTAGCCAATCCAGCTTGTGCCAAGCAGTGTAGCCCAGGGCTACAGAGATGAGTTGAGAAGAAGACCTCATCCACGTTCTCAGCTTCTTTCTAATCTGTGTTCTCAACGAACGTTTTGAGACTGGCTATGTGCGCAAGTTCCTTGCCCTTTGGAAGGATACGGAGAAGGCTCCGACACTCATTTCTGTGTGGGTCACATGTTCCATGGCACACCTTTTCCTGTGCAGTATGGATGGAAAGTACATGTGAGGCAGCCTTGCCTTTGAGAGCCACATTGCAGTCCAGTTCATCAAAGGCTGACATACGTGATGGGAAGAGAATGTGACTGAGTGTGCGCAGGCACTCGTGTGTGGCTAGGCTGCATTTTCCAAGCACATGGCCCTTGGAATTTTGAGTTCCGTGAGGGGTGTGTGTGTGTAGTTCTTTCATTTATAGCTGAAGAAATGGAGTAGGGCTAGCTGACTCACTTTGGTAGCAGTGAACACCCTTCCCTGACAGCTTTTCTGATGGAGTGACAAGTTGAAAATGTATTCTCTGTTCTCAATCCTATCACCTGAATAGGAGGAGAAGTTCCATCATCTGAAAGAGTTAGTCTCTAGGTAGTACCAGAACGTGGAATTTAAGAGCTGCTCTTGCTTTTTGGAAGCTCTCTCATCCCCTGCTCCTGCCAGTTCCATTGGACTCAGGACTGTAATGAGCCCAAGGTCATAGGATTTGCCAGACAAAGTCAGGATTTGAACTCAAGCCTATCTCATTCCAAAGTCTAAGCCCTTGACATGGTACCCCAGCCATAGTTAACCTTCACTGTGGTCGTTGAAGGCTGTTTGTAGAATGGGCACATGTCACGTGTAGCTTTTACAGCAGTGGTTCCCAACCTTCCTGATTCTTGGACCCTTTAATACAGTTCCTCATGTTGTGGTGACCCCCAACCATAAAATTATTTTTGTTGCTACTTCATAACTGTTACTTTGCTACGGTTATGAATCATAATGTAAAAATCTGTGTTTTCTGCTAGTTTTCAGGGACCCCTGTAAAAGGGTCATTTGACTCCCAAAGGGGTTGTGGCCCACAGGTTGAGAACTGTTTATGTGAGCCAATATGAACATTGGAGTTATGAAAATCGGTCTTTACAGGTGCTGGAATGCCAAGTGATTTAGAGAATACTTAGGAAAAAGGTGGAGATCAAAACAGTTGTGCCCTCCATACCAGCTTCCTAAAAACGTCAGGATGGGAAAGGAGGGAGGCTCTGCACATAGTCTTGGGGATGAGAACCGGATCCAGAGGTCGCCGAAGGAAAGAGGGACACACTTGTAGATTTCCCTCTAGTCCACAGCAAATTTGTGTAGACTTTCTATGTTTGACACCATTCCAACTTGAAATTGATTTCTTGAAATCAATGATACCTAATTGAAATAGCTTGAAATTCTACAGGTATGCCTCATGGTCACACAAAATAGCCCCTGCTCCCTCTGAGACTTCAGACTTCTATCTTTCAAGTTTGTCTCATTCTCCTCTTTGCCTCTCACTTTACAAAACCTTGAGTGTGGGGGTGAAGGAAACCCTCAGTGTGTAGTCCTGAGTTATTATGTTATGTATGTTATTGATACGGGTTGGCCATGTTGAGGACCCTCGCCTCAGACAGAGGGATGGCAACAACTTCCCTTTTGGTCCATGTATAGATGTTGACAGTGTATGCAGAAGATGCCCATCATAACTCTTCTCTCCACCTCCCCATATTATGTCCTGAAGACTGTTCCCCTACAGAGATGACTCTACCAAGATTAGCTTGACCTCAATTCAATTCAACTGTATATCATAAATCCCGCCTCCCTATTTATGTGTACGCAATAACCATACCTCCTTGTTCAACTGTATGTAATGACCCTACCTCTCTCTGTTCAAGTCTATGCAATAGATGCACTGAGCTTCGGGGTGCTGATGTTTCTCCATCTGAGGGCCCAATCTACCCAAACCTAGCTTTCCTGTGTATCTGTATGTCTGTCGGTTTGTGTTGTCTTCATATCTTTGCCTCCTCAGTCTGGCCCATCCCTGGAGCCATGCTAGACGTGGCCCTTGAGAGTTGCATTGGCATTGCTGATGACTCACAACCTCATAGAAGCACTTTATGAGGAAAGAAGTGTGCAAGTGCGCTTTGCCTTGGCGACCTGCCTTGGGCAAGTGGCAGGGAGACTGGACCTTACTCCAGTAAGCACTGGGAACAAACAGAATATTCCTGTGCCCACACAGATGGTGTGACGCACCTGTGCTTCCCACCCTTTCACCATTGCATGGTCTGCCCATGACAGCCACAAGACAAATGTTGAGTGTGCCAGATTTGTTTTCATTTTGTATTACATATGAATTTGACCTCCACAGTAGGGCTGTGTTAATTTCCCAAAGCTTTTCCAATCATTGTATTCTTTTTAAAAATATGCATACTATTATTCTTCTTGGGACTGTGTTATGACTGGTGTTTTGAAAGTGGTTAAAGGATTTCTGGTTGCATATGGAGTCATGTGTACGTGATACACATTCCCAGATGTAAACAGCTGCCGAAGCTCATTATATAGTTTGTGTAGCGCTACTCCAGCCCTTCTGCCAGACTCAATTCAACATTTCTGGCCAGCAGAGCCAGTTTTTTTTTTTTCCTTTAAGAAAATCAGTTCTGGATGGTGTTTTCCACAAGGTAGCTTTCAGCTTGCCATTTTGATATTTGTGACTGACAGAAAGTATGTCTAGACTTTTGTGTGAGGTAAATTAATCTTCTGTCCCAGTTGAATGGTAACTAGTTCATTCAGTGACTGGTTACTTGCATTCTCCATTTAGGCTTTGACAGTTAGCTATGTATGTCTATAAAGTGGGTAGTTGATGTCTCTAAAGAGAGAGTTGAGTTGGAGAGAGAAGCTGAGTCTAAATTTGTAAGTGGTGCTGGGATTTCTTTTACCGTTTATTAATTATAAAACTCAAGGACTAGTATAGAACCTGAGACCATGGCCGCGATGCATCTGCCACATGGCCTTCTGGCTCCCAAAAGCCCAAGCAAACTTCCTGCCCTGCCTATGCCTACTCTCCCTGTAAGGGTCACTCTTTTCTCTTGTTTTGGGTCAACCAAAGACTCGTTGCTCCATTCTGGCCAGCTGAATGTGAACTCCATCTCTCAGACCAAATGCTCTATTCAGTTGGATAACGGACCACGACATAAATAGAATTCTCCTAAAAAAGGGGGGCTCTTCTGGAATGTTTTGGCAAAGGAAGGCCGGCATCTCTTTCCCCTCCCCTGTCTTCTCCTCCCCCTTCCTTCTCTATTAATCTATCTGTGAAACAACTATTCAAAATGTTTACAACATATAAGAAGTATAAGAAGGTGCTTTTGTGCAATGAACTTCTTTTAATATTTATTTGTGTATTTTATGTGTATGGTGTTTTGTCTGTATAAATGCACACCAAAAGAGGGCACTGGATCCCGTGGGACCACTGTTATAGACTGTATAGAGTTATATACAGTTACCAACTGTATAGACTATATAGACAGTTACATGCAGTTATAGCTGTGAACTGCCATGTGGGTGCTGGGAATTGAACTAGGGGCCTCTGGAAGACTATAGAGACTATAGACAGGTACATACAGTTATAGTTGTGAGCCACCATGTAGGTGCTGAGGACCTCTAGAAGAGCAACCAGTGTTCTTAACCACTGAGACATCTTTCAAGCCCCTGTGCAATGAACTTCCAAGCAACATGGAAACTATAATTCTCTAGAGAGCCCAAAACTTTAAGAGCTTGAGAAGGTTCAGTGGAGAGAAGATAGAAGATGTGGGACGGTGAAGCCGGCTCAATAGTTTGAGAGCACACATGGCAGTGAACCCCAGTTTGAGAGCACACGTGGCAGTGAACCCCAGTTTGAGAGCACACATGGCAGTGAACCCCAGTTTGAGAGCACACGTGACAGTGAACCCCAGTTTGAGAGCACACGTGACAGTGAACCCATTTGGTTCCCAGTACCCACATGGCAGCTCACAACTATTGGTGATTTCAGTTTTAGGGGAACCTCTTCTGGCACTCCACAGTCCCAAGGCGCATACATGGTGCGTATACATATTTGTAGGTAAAATATACATATTTTAAAACAAACAGATATTTTGAGTTGTTCTGTTCACCTTTCCCATTGCTTTCTCCTTCCAAATTGTTTGAAAACTACTTTTTCTGTAATTAAAATAAGTAATACATGTGCATCAAAAGAAAAGTCAGAGAAAGGTTCAAGCCAGGTGAGTTCCCATTGCTGAGAGGGGGAAGTGGATACAGATTCCTACCTATGACCACAAAGCTATCTGCAATTGATATCTGCTAGCAAAGGAAAACTCAGTTTTCTTCAATGGAGTCTGGGTATATTAATCATACTTCAAGATAGGTCCCATGTCCAGGAGGAGTTGGCCAACAGAAAATGAACCTAATGATATTTTTGTAGACTTTTGTCTCATTTTGCTTTGTTTGGGCATTTCTTTCTTTCTTTCTTTCTTTTTTTTTTTGTCTTACTGATCTTTTGCTTGCATATTTTATTTTGGTTTCTATTTTGTGTGTGTGTGTGTGTTTTAATTTTTATTTTCGTTTGTTTGAGAGAGAGAGGGAGCAGTCATGGAATTGAGTGGGGGTTGCGAAGATTTGAAGGGGGGAAGCATGATCGGAATCTATTGTATGGAAATTTGTTTTTTCAATTAAAATAAAGGCAAAGGGGGAAAAAGGAAAATGAAAATACTTAACTCTCCCCTAGGCTCAAATGACAGTCATTTTTAATTTTTTTTTTTTTGGTTTTGTTTTGTTTTTCGAGACAGGGTTTGTAGCTTTGTGCCTTTCCTGGAACTCATTCTGTAGGCCATGCTGGCCTCGAACTCACAGAGATCCACCTGGCTCTGCCTCCTGAGTGCTGGGATTAAAGACATGTGCCACCACCGCCTGGCCATTTTTAATATTTTGCTATAGTTTCTTTAAGACTCATTTTTTTTTTTTAAATCTTTATTGGTGTTTTGAGACTAGGCTGGTCTCAAATTCACTACGTAGCCAAGGCTGATCTCCCTCCCAGTCATTCTGCTTTTACATTGTAAGTACCATAGTTACAAATGTGAGCCATCATACCCAACTAATTGTGACTATCTTAATTACACTTATTTTGTATCAAGCCCTTTTACTTTACATGACAATATCATTTTTCTCAAGACTAAAACTTTTGTGATATTACTCTGAGCAATCACAACCTTTGGTTTATGTAATTAGTTATTTAGGGCATTTTGCCTCCATTTCTTTGAAAATTAAGTAAAATGAAATAAAGATTTTTTTGGGGTGTATGGTGTTAGAGAAAATAAAATATTTATTTGCTTATTGTTTGCTGTGCTGGTTGTCAAACACAGGGCCTTGAGTACCCCAGGTGAATACTCCACCACTGAGCACTTAAAAATAAATGTTCAGCCTGGCGGTAGTGGCGCACGCCTTTAATCCCAGCACTCGGGAGGCAGAGCCAGGCGGATCTCTGTGAGTTCAAGGCCAGCCTGGGCTACCAAGTGAGTTCCAGGAAAGGTGCAAAGCTACACAGAGAAACCCTGTCTCGAAAAACCAAAAAAAAAAAAAAAATGTTCATGGACAGCCATAGTAGTCATATCTTAGTCATCTGTCCCATTATTCACATTAGTTAAAAAAAAAACAAAAACAAGGAAACGTTGCATCCAAGAGGAATGCACACTGAACTAAATCAGTTAGTCAGCATAGTGGGAACTAGAGCTGGCAAATGGAGTGTTTCCCCTTCACAGTAGCCTCCAAGCTTCACTTCCCAGCCCTTTGACTGGGAGTACGCGAAGTTCACGCGTCTACCCATGATGCACTGTGATTTTGTCTTGCTTGAGAAGACATTAGATCTTCTCATTCAGTGTTTAGAATCTGTAAATAGTACCCTAGTCAATGTAGAAAACATATCCACTTGATGTTTAGGTTTTTATGAATTATCCTTCCGAATAGATGGAGAGCAGTATCTGCAGTGGAGAGTGTGCCTTCCCCACAAACATATGGCATGAAACACACTCTTGGTTGCCTGGAGGAGACAGTGGCAGCTTGGGACTCTGAAAACACACATCTTGGGTTTATTTCCCAGTCTCCCAATTTTTGTTGGCTGGCTTTTGGTTTTCCATTTGGAAAATGGGAATAATAATCATACATTTACGTGTGTGTAGAGGTGTATTAAATAAGTAAAAACCCAGTAGGAACTTAATAATGTTAATTACTGTTATTTCTGCTATGCTTCTAAGTTCGGAGTACTTTAAACCTTCAGTGATATTGATAATGCTCTTTACTGTCCCCCAGTAAGTGGCCTTTAATTTTTTTCTTTCCATTAAAATAAAATTCCATTATTTTCCCTTTTCTCCTTCCAACCCCTTCCATGTCCCACCCTTGCTCTCTTAAATTCATGGCCGCTTTTTAAAAAATAGTTGTTACATATACAGATAATACATTCGTTCATATATGTGTGTGTGTGTGTGTGTGTGTGTGTGTGTGTGTGTGTGTGCGCGCTTTCCTAAATATATAAATACAATTTGCTCAGTCTCCATACCGTTTCAGGAATGACTACTTGGTATTGGATAACCAACTGGAGGGCTCTTCCCTGGGGAAGACTATTTTCTCTCACTCGTAGTATTCCTTAGTTGCCTGTAGTTCTTTATCTAGGGTTGGGGCCTTGTGAGATCCACCCCTTCCGCGCTAGCCCGTCTATTGGTGGTCATCTTGTTTAGGCGGTCGTATTGTTGAGACTTCATGGGTGTAGCTTCCCTGACATATCCAGGAGACACAATGCCACAGCCGCTATCCCGTTCCTCTCGCTCTTACGGTCATTCTTTCTCCGATTCCACCATGTCCCTGAGCCTTGGGTGCAGGAGTTGTATCGTGATGTAGCATTTGGGCTGGGCACCGCGCAGTCACTTGCCCTCTGCAGTCTGATCAGCTGTTTTTCTTTCGAAAATGGTCCCCGTCTGTTGTGAAGAGAAGTCTCTTCGTTGAGGAGTGAGAGTTGCACTCATCTGTGGGTAGAATATTCAGAATGCAGTTAAGAATTATGCCGGTTTAGTAAAGTGTCAGCTGTAGGTCCTCCAAGATCTGTGATCACACCAGCCCTGAGTGGTTGGGTAGCTTTCCCGTACCGAGCATGATTTCCCTCTTGCTGAGTGGGTCCAGCTAGAGAGCTGCTGGTTACTGCCGAGATGTGAGCGTCACTATGGTACTCTTGAAGATGCCGCACCATCCTGGTCACTGTTGCGGTTCACAGGTGTCACAGCTGTGCAGGACTATTTGTAGTTTCCCCCTTTGGAACTTCGCTCGGTGACATCTAGCATCATAAAAGCTAGTTCTCAAGAAGAGGCTTTCAGGTCAGATCCAGCTCAAATCCTCTCCCTTCTGTGTCTGAAGTCCATGGTGTCTTCAGCAACAGGGACTTCCCTTCAACCCCTGGGGAGCAGTGAAAGGCAGCAGCAGTAGCCTATCGTGTTTTAGGAGTCTTCTTGGACCTCCCTGACTAGCAACTCATAAGGGGACTTAACATGCCTGGTGTGGGGGGTTTGTTAGTCAGTGGGTCTTGGGGAAACCATTGTCACTAGATATGAAAATCTCACTTAAACCATATACTCATATGTAGTTTATATATTCATATGTGAATATATATAGACTTATATGTATTATATGTAATTTTAGGTAAATAGATAAGATGACTTCTTACGACATTTTCAGACATCCTTGTTAGCTCCTCCTTTTCTCTGTGTTGACCTACCCCCCCTATCCTAATTAACACCCCCCCCCCATTTTCTCCAGTTTCCCCCTTCAAATTACTTTTACCCTGTGATTTCCTCCTATTGTTCCACTTTTCTGACCTTGGCCGTTGCTCCAGGTTCTCTATACTCCCAACTGACCATATGGAGTTAGGAGACAAAGATAAGAGATGCCATGTGACATACACTTGTCTCTCTGGGATCAGGTTTTACTATTAGTCCTAGCTGACCAGGCTGGCTTTGAACTCATAGAGCTCCACCGGCTTCTGCCTCCTAAATGTTGAGATTAAATGCGTGTGCTACTCTAACTGGCACATGAATACTTACTTTTCGTGAGTAATTAATTCTTCCCTGGCTGGCTTATGCTGGTTGTGATGAATGAGTCACCACTTTTTGCAGGAGGTGCCAGGTGCTGCATTACAAAGCCTGGCTTCATCTGCTTATGAGGATGCATTTTTGAATTGATCTGTTTATAATGAGGAAGTTGAAAGTTATAGAGGTTCACTGATTTGCTGAAGATACCAGGCTGATGTTTTGGCCATCACTCTGATTTGGTAATTCCTTTAAGGAAATGTTTATAGGTTTCGGTCCCTTAGAGCTTTTAGCTTTTAGTTAATTTAGTATGTCTTCAATGAAGTGGATACTTTGTTGTTTTTGAATGAATGATTCTGTAGATAATAGAACTTTTACAAGACACCCTGCAGTACTGCTTTTTAAACGAACTTGAAATTGTGATCCTTGGACCACCTTCTGCTTCTGTATTGCACGTGAGGGAATGAGAAACCTGAAATCATTTGTGTGTGGAACTGACTGAGAGCCATGTGACACTCTGACGCTAGGAAGTCTGGGTTAGCCTTAGACAGGTAATGGTGAATCAGCTTTAGTTTAAACAACAGCTCCAGCAAAGTCTAGATGTGTTTCTGGCTTTTTGATTGACAGCTATGTATTGAGTGTATCCCTTGCGATAGCCGTTCTACTGGGGGTGATGATGCTTCTTTTGAATTCTCTGTCCTGGACTTAGGGAGGGTCTAACACACCATCCAATCGCATGGTTTCAAACACTTGTGATGTCAATAACTTCTGTGGCTGTACCTTTAATCCAGCCTTCTTTTAGACTGCATCATCAAGTTTCATGCTTCATAGATGGCCATTTCCCAGCAGCCTCTGCTCTTCTACCTTGTGTCATAGATTCCATCTCAGTGGTGCAACCCAACCCTACCCCCCTCTTCCACTCAGACCAAAGACCTGGAATCCCTCTGTTTCCTTTCTTCCTCTGCTTTCTACATTTTGCCTGTCTCTAAGCCTGCTGATTCGGTTTTGCTCTTAAATATTGTCAAGACCGTGAAGAAATTAAGACCTTTTATTCACACCAGACTAGTTGGTCTCATGGATGCTGGCAGCTACAACAGGCAGAGAAATGCCAACTGCTTGCTTCTCCATGACTCAGTTTCCAGAGAGTTATGGATAGAGCTGGTGCCTGCCACTTACACATGCAGTGCCTTGTGTTACACAAGAAGCCTGGGCTTAAGAACCAAATACTGCATCCTGGGAAACACAGGTACTCTGGCTTCTCTTCACAGGAAAACCGTTCTCCCAAAGCCGTTCTCCACAAAAACATCTTTGGAAAGATAGTCTGAACCCAAGGCAGCCAGCATGATGCTCATGAGCTGTGCAGACCTAACACCTCTTCCTCAGCCTGCTGCACCAGGCTGCCCTACCACGCACAGGACTACTTTGGTAACTTCTAATGGATCTCTTAACTCTGATTGGATTTCCCTTCATTTCTACTCTCTATATCTTGTGGGAGTGGGCTCTGGGGACACAAATTTGAGTTGACTTCCCTCCTATTTGAAGTCATTTCTTAGACCTTCTTCAGGAGCACATATAATAAAGTTTGAATGATACCCAAAAGATTAGCATGGCCCTTGCATGAAGATACATCCAAGTATGTGAAGAATTCTGCATTTTTTTAAATATCATACTACATAGATACCTACAAACCGTGTTTATTAAGGCACTTTCACAGCAACCCAAGTACAGAATCAGCCCAGGTGCATGGATAAAGTAAATGTGATGTGATATGGTAATGGTAGTGTGTGCCTGTGTAAGTAAAATAGAGTTGTATTCAGTCATACGTTAGAATTAAATTATGGCATCTGTAAGGAAATGGGTGGAACTAGAGATTCTCTGGTTAAGCATAATAATCCAGATTCACAAATATTCTGTTTTCTTTCAGATATTAAAATGTGTATGTGCATGTATGTGTATGTATATGTGTATATATGTGTGTATGTGTATGTGTATATGTGTGTATGTGTTTATATGTGTGTGTATGTATATATGTGTATATGTGTGTGTATATATGTGTATGTGTGTGTGTGTGTGTGTGTGTGTGTGTGTGTGTGTGTGTGTGTGACATGGAAGTAGAAGGGGACTATTTGAGGTGAATAAGGGCATTAATGGGAGGGGGAGGTAATGGTGAGAGAAAAGACAATATTGGTTGTGTTCCCATACAGAATCTAGATTTAGATACATGTGTGACATGAAAGCAAAGCAGGAACTATTTGGGTGAGGAGAAGAGCAAGAAGGCCAATGGGGTGGAGAGTGTGAGCTAAGGATTTGATGATCCATGTACGTGAAATCACAATGAAACCCACTGTTTTATATGCTAACTAAAAACAATGATGAAAATGCATCTGGGTATGGTGGCAGACGTGTTTAATCTCAGCACTTAGGATGCAAGGGCAGGACAATCTGTGTTGGTTCAAGCCCAGTCTGGTCTATGGAGCAAGGACTACATAGCAAAATCAGGCCAGCCCAGGCCAGCCAGGGCTACAAAGCAAAATCCTGTTTAAAAACAAACAAATAAAAACCTATTAAACAAATGAACTAACTGCCTTCTCATTGTTTATGAGCAGATTCCAAGCCCCTTGGGATAACTACAAAGGAGATTTTAGACCAGTTCCTTGGTCTTTCTAGCCTTTGGAGGCAGCTTCGGCTGTAGTTTGGTTACCGTCCGTCGAGTTGAGGTAACAGAACCTACATCATGGGGTGTGTGTGAGGACTCACTCAGCTCCCACAGAGTTGGCCATCAGTGAATGCTGGCTGTTCTGGGCCTCCCCAGTTTTGGACTCACATTATAACATCTGGCCACGTGGGTTTCCCGTCCCTTATCACTATACACACTGATGCCTTTGTCCCTGTCACTCACTGTTTCTGGGTGTCCCCCATTGCCAGGTTAGGCTGCTTCTCCGCGTCCTCTTCTCCTTCACTTGGCTGTGCTAGATGGACTGGACTGGATGACTGGACAGCACGGGGCTGTTGGCATCCAGTCATGAGTCTGTTTCTGCTGTTGAACCATCAATTTCCTGAGGGTGGTGGCAGCTTTACTCTGTCTCACTGGGATGTAACGTGTTTTGCAAAAGATGATACATGAACGCAAAAATAAGGGGAGTTCCTAGTCTGCTGGGGTATTTGAGTTGTGAAGGCAGTCTGTATAGGTTGGTAACAGGTAAGAGAATCCGGGTTCATGTTGGGGGCAGGGATGTGAATTAAGCACTACAGAAGCCCAGAGAAGTGATCTTATAGAGTGTGGCTTAGGGGTCTGTTCAAAGTCACCTTTTCAGTGAAAGACAGCAGCTCATTCTGTGTGACCGTAATCATTCCCTCCCCTGAAAGAAGCCATTGCCATCCGCTTCCTTGTAAGAATTCCAGAATACAATGGAGCCCCTGTTACCTGGTGGGGAGGGGCAATGGAGCTTCTTTTTAATTAACTTGTCTCTATAGCAAAAAGTGACTTTATCCCTCTTCTGTAGTCCCCTGGTTCTCCAAGGCCTGGCTCAAATCACTGCCCCGACTTTCCCGCCTCATTGGGGCATCTCACGTCGGAAGTTATCATTTCATCTGAGTGTGTCTAACTCCTTATGAGAAGGAAGCTCTTTGGGGATTTGTATTTTCCTCTGAATTGTTGATCGTTTTGCTTTTGAGTTGAGAAGGCTGGCCACATACTGTAAGCACTGACTGGCTGGAAGTCTCCACATTAACACCTACACCTTCCGAGGAAGTCCCGATGACCTCCAGGAGCTCTTGCCTTCCCTGGCGCCTGCTCGTTGCATTTTATTAAGCACTTCATACATTGAGAAAAAGAAAGATTGAAAGTTGGAGCCATGACCTAACGCTAGGGGCTGTTGGTCTCGGCGATGGGTTTCTGGAGTCTGCCTTCCTTTGCTTGGTAGTTTTTCTGCTCCTCTTTTTTTTTTTTTTTTTTTTTTTTTTAAATCACATTTTTGGCAACCCGTTCCTTCCCTGTGAATTTTAATACTTACTAAAAACGATGCTGAAGAATTTGGTGGCTTGTGCCTTTTTCCCCTTTGGTCCAAGTTTTTTCCTTTTTTTTTTGACCCTTTGCCTTTTTTTTTTTTTTTTTTTTGTGTGTGTGTTTATGTATGTATTATTTGTGCTGGGATTGAAGCCAGACCCTTCCTTCCTCATGCTAGGCAAGGGCTCTACTGCTGAACACTCCCAGCCCCTTTCTGTTCTTTCTTGATTTATTCGTCTTTGTAGACTGGCACCTGGGTTCTGATCTTGGACACCGAGGATGATCTTCATACTGAGTTCTAATGTTGCCTCATGCCTGCGGTGTACTCAATGTGTGTGCTTCTTTTACACACATGAAAATCAGATGACGGGATGTTTATCAGCATTCCACAGAGGAGGGGTTTAGTCTAGATGTGTGATTTCTAAAAAATCACAAAGTCCCGAAGCTGCAACTTGGTCATTATGTCCAACCCCCTCTGGAGAACGTGAAGTTGCCATCTCACTCCAAGATGCTCCCCTAGCCTCCCAAGCTCGCCTGGAACAGTGCTTTTCAGGGGTTGTGTTACATTAGCTTCAGTCCTATGCTATTCTTCTGAGGGCCCAAAAACCCACTCCCTTGTACCAACATATTCAGGGGCATGGGAGGGAGAGGGGGCACAAAGAAGTGAGAGAGCACACAGACTGAGAAGCTGTGGGCTTTGCTTTCCCGTGGTGATGAGGTGACCGAGCCCTCACATCTGTTTTCAAACCCCGTCTCCCAATACCAGGCTTGTTTCTGCTAAGTCCGGGCACCTTTTCTTTGTAATTCATGTCGGTTTCCCTCACAGCCACCTGCACAGTCTCTTGCTCTCTCTCTCTCTCTCTTTCTGGCTTGCTCTCAAAGCCATGAGTCTGTCCTTTGTGTACTCGCTGTTCTCGATAACCCTTTCTAGGATTTAATGTCGTTAAAGATGCTATTCATCAGCCTGTCTTTGTGTGAGATGTCTGGGTTGGCAAGCAGGCAGCTAGAAATAACCATGTTCTTCCCAGCCAGTTGCAGGGTAGCTGGGGTGGGGGGCATTCAACTGAAGCACATTCCTACCATTACTTGGCAAAGAAAGAGCCACTGAGATTACTGGAATAATCCTGGCTTCTGACCTGGATTTATCAGCTGAATCTAGGGCCTCACTATTGGGAAGGACCTTAAAACCAGCTGTTCTACTTCGAAACTTGAAGGAAGCATGGCAGTAGATAAAGGAAATAATGTAAGGTTTCCGAATGCTAAGACTTCCAGGGACTTGAGACAAGACACGTAGCCTTGCTCTCCATTCACTGGGGCAAGAACAGATGTCAACACACACACTCAAGCAGCACACTGTCTCATTGTAAGTGACTCTTCACTGATGTCCTGAAGACAGCCTCAGGAGGGTGACCTGACTATAGCCTCAGGAGGGTGACCTGACTATAGCCTCAGGGGGGTGACCTGACTATAGCCTCA
>CABHPP010146976.1:17485-38164 GCA_902168425.1 Peromyscus attwateri
GTGACCTGACTATAGCCTCAGGGGGGTGACCTGACTATAGCCTCAGGAGGGTGACCTGACTATAGCCTCACGGGGGTGACCTGGCAGAGGACTTCCCACCCATCAGTGACTAGATTCTGTAGCATCTATAGATTTACCTGGCCTCAAGGAAAATTCCCGCTGTCCTGTCCAAGCTGGCTTCCCGGGCCTCGGGTCAAACCCTCCGACTGGTATTCCATTGTCCTCAGTGCCCTTCGTGTCTTCAACTTGACCAGTGGTGACTGCCTCCTGAGTGGCGGGGGTGTGAGGGGTGTGACTAGAGAGTGGAGGAAAAGCAAAGGAATGGAGTGGGGGGCTGGGAGGGATGAGCTGGATTTCCCTCCTGAGGTTATGCCTTTGGAGAGGGTTTTAATTGTGCAGTGGGGACGTGACTTGGGGGCTCTACCCCTGTGGAGGAAGAGTCCTGTTTTCCTTTCCATGCTCCTACACCATATTCCACCCAGAGGTTTTTACACATTCTTCATGCTGTGCCCAGCTTAGAGCCCTCAGTTTACTCTCCTGCTAGTCTCCAGACGCAAGCCTGCATAGTAAGCTAGGAGTATCAGGTAGGCCAAGAGATTCCCGTGTGCTAAGTGCCCTGTCAGAAGTCCTGGGCTAGAGGACATGGATGGAACTTCACGTGCCTGACAATGCAACAAAACCCCGTTGTCTTCCCTGCAAGGCTGGAGTTAGTTAATCCTCCCTCAGTTGAAAGGCACCGTACGTTAGCAACTTGATAATTAAAATTCTAATATGGGAATTCCAACAGTCAAGGGGCCATGGCAACTAAAATATTAAAATACAGCGGCAGTGGTTCTGTTACTACAGCCCTTTGCAGACTTCCTCATACATCTCTGAGGCCTTCATTCAGACTACTCACCATAGGCCCAAAGTCCCATGGTTAGACAGCGTGTGTGATGTGGAGAAACAAAAGATGGTGTTTTTGAGTCCTACTAGGGGTACGAGTTATGGAAAGGACAGCCTTTGAGTTCCCATTTTGTGTCCCTCGTGACTAAAAACAATGCTTGGGAGGGGAGACAGTTTGAGGGGCTACCTGCTGAAATGGGCGTCAGCTTGAGCTTTGGGATTTATTTAAGTTGTGGAGCAGTCTGGGAAAGTGGCTGCTCATTGCCTTCTGTGATTAATAAAGGGGTCACTTCATCATGGGGCCTTTGAATCTGCATTTAATGGCTTCAGCAGTTGGTTTTGATCTCTGACTTGGTGTGGCCACCTTATTAAAAAAAAAAAAAAAAAGGAGATCCTGATGGGCAGGAAAAGGCATCTTCAACCCAGAAGCACAGCCCAGGTATTTTCCAGCTCGCTTCTGTGAGAGGCAGACCAAGAAGTAAGAGCCAGCTACGCACGTGAGAAGCTTCTGTGTGCTGAGCGGAGGCTGCTCCCTTTTGTAGGTTATCCAGGGACTCTTGGAACATGGTCCTTTTAATTGAGAGGGTATTTTGGAGGAAACTCAGGATTATATTAAAAAGTGTATGTATTTACTTATTTACTGTGTGTATGACGCACAGGGCCAGTGAGCATGTAGCAGCCGGGAATGGTCCTGCCCTTCCACTGTGGGGTCCAGGGATCGAACTCAGATTGTCAGGATTCTATAGCAAGTGCATTAACCACTGAGCCATCCTGCTGCTCCCCCCCAGATTCTATAAAAGTAAATAAATATTCTAATAACATCGAAGAAATCGACAAATACCTGTTTCATTTAAGATAGCAGAGGCCTTCAAGACTTTGTTCCTTTTTCTTCTGAAAGTATTTAACACCAGTTGAGGGCTTTGATTACTAACCTCTAGTGACGGGTGCCATGCATCCTATTTTCTTCTTCCTTTTAATCCAGTCCACTTGAATATTTGTGAAGAACCAATAAAGGCAAAGGCTTAGTTTTACCAACCCTTACAAGGATGAAGATTTAAACCACAGTGGGAGTTTCTGGTTATGACACATTGCATTCTAGCATTCTCTGCGCAGTTCAGTTCATAGGCAGCCTCCTCTCAGGAAGATACGGCAGCTGAGAATCTTAACTCAAATCCAGCGTCCCATAGGAAAGGTAGAGAAATGTGGCACCCATCATGGGAGGCTCAGGGGAATGCTTTCATAGACGGAACTTCCTAGTCCTTCCCCTTGTATTTCAAGCTGGTAGCAATGTCCTGCTGCTGTTCTGGCCATGAAGAAACGGTGGTTCCTTAGCTGAGTAGAAAGGGCAAAGTGTTCCGTACCTGACTCCAAAACAAAGATCAGATCCTGGATGTTAGGACGAGGAAAGTCTTGTCCGTCCGTTTTCAGTCTTTGTTAATGAGCTCTTTAAGAAGCCTTCCATGGACGCATGCATATTTGGAAGTAGTTCTAATTTTAAATTGTTAATGGTGTTTGCTTTTCCCATTTTTATTAAACAAGCCATGTAGAAGAACCAGTTTATTGGCTCACTGCTCATTTGCTAGCTCATTCATTCATTCATTCATTCATTCATTCATTCATTCATTCATCATTTAAGTTACTATTTTCAGCCAGTTGCTATACTGGACAGGAAGACACAGAGGTGACTGCAAAGCCACACAGTGTGTTAAAATGTCCCCAACCACACTGGACCTTTTGTTTTCCAGACAGATTTATGGCTTTGCCATCCTGATAAATGTTCTGTTTTCAAAAAATTGAACTCTATTAAGTATGCAGAAATAAACACAAAAATAATAGAGCCCTTTCAGATCCAAGCCTTCTGCATGTTTTTTTTCCTCTTTAGACAATCTTTCAACTAAATTTGACATCTCATCCCCGTGTGTGTGTGTGTGTGTGTGTGTGTGTGTGTGTGTGTGTGTGTGTGTGTTCTTGTGTGCATATAAACCCACTACCATTACACGCCATTTCTCTGCCATTTCGAAGTTTCATATCGGGGATGAATATACTCGACTCATCCTTCCATATCTTGCTTTTTTCCTTCAGTATTATGTTTTTGATACTTAACTTTATTAATTGAGGGTCTGTGTCTTAATCCTGAAAATCGTTTTACTTGCTGTGGAATAGCTTTGCTATTGGAAGGCCACGTCACCATTATAAACCATTCTTTATTTTTTTTCTTGCGTTATAAAACAGTGCGGCACACACACAAAAAAAGGTTTTATAATGGTATGGGGTGACATCTCTAGCTAAAATCGGAATTGAGAATGCATGTCTTTGTCTAGTATCGATATTTGTGAACTGTCCTCTGAGGGTCTTGACCCTCTGTGAATGATTTTTCTGCAGGAGATGAGCTCCTATTGCCCTGTCCTCTCTACAGCTTATGGTGTCAGATGAATTTAGAAGGTTTTGCTTATTGGATGGGTGTGGAATGACCAATTGAAATTTGTATGTATAAAGATAGACCAAAAGGCTAAAAAAAAAAAAAAAGGCATTTTCCTTTCTTTCCCAGACTAGCTCTATGGTAGGGCAGGTTTGAGTGGCTGGCTGGCTGAGTAGCCATCCTCATCAAATCCTAGTGATGGTTCAGCCAGCCTGCTATGCATTTGTGGCTCAGAACACATTATGCACCGTTCTAAGGGACGTGTTCCAAACTCACAGGACTGAGGAGGCAGATGGCAGGGGAATGAATGGCAGGAGACAGTATCCCAAATTTCTAGTGAATTCGTTGTGTTGGTGAAAGAACAGAGGCCCTAGGTCTGCAGTCAAGCTGAGACTGCTGCCTGCTCCCCTCTGGGCATTAGTGTCCACCTCTATAAAATGAGCTGTTGTATCAGACACCCCTTCATGTTCTGATTTTCTTTCTCCCATTTCAGCATTCCATGTTTCTAAGTGGTACTGTCCCTTGGTGCTTCAAAAGGTTTTGAACTATGAATACTCAGTTTATCTCGAGGACAGAGGAGGTCTATGCAGAAGCAACCACTCAGCAAAGAACAGTTCAACATGCGAAGAAAATCCACTTTGAAACTGCAGTCTATGTTAAATGTGTGTAGAAATGGACCAGCGTCACTCAGGCATAAAGATGATGGGAGATTAATAATATACAGACTGTAGGTGATTACCCCATATTTCTGTTTTCCAAATTTTCCTTAATAGCCATGTAGTAATATTCTTGAAATAAAATAATAAGCATGTGCAAACAATTATAAGTTCATCTGGTAGGAAAAAAGGAATGAGACTCACACAAAACATATGCTAGGGAAAGGGGAACACCTGTAAATGAAAATGGTTTGTAGTGATTTCTCAGCTGAGCCCTCTAATCCTTCCCGTGGTGAAGGTTGGCATGTGACGTGTGCCTTTGTGTTGCTATTGGAAGACTCAGAGAGGATAGAGGAAGGCCAAAGTGGCTTCCTGCATAGAAGCAGTAGCAAAACGCAAAGCAGAGCAACGGAGTTTCTCTTACCAGATTTAAAGACCAGACTAGGTGGAAAGAGAAAGAGCTAGAGAGATTTTTAACCATTAGGTCATGCACTCATCCCATCCCAGGTCTGAGGAATCCATACTGTGTGTCAGGGAATTGTGGTGATATTTTATCTGTGTCCCCCAATAAAATTCATCTGAGGATCAGTGGAAAAAGCCAGCCACCATATTAGACATAGAAGTCAGGCAATGGTAGCACATGCCTTTAATCCTATCATTCGGGAGGCAGGGATCTGCCTGGATCTCTTTGAGTTCAAGGCCACACTGGGAACAGAGCCAGGCGTGGTGGCACACGTCTTAAATTCCAACACTAGTTAATCATGGAGGTTTGGAGATCTGTACAGACAGACAGATAGGAAGTGACAGAGCTAGGCAGGAAGAGGAAGTGATGTAGCTGGATGGACAGAGCAACGAGATAGCAGAACAGAAAGGCATATAG
The DNA here is from genome assembly GCA_902168425.1 of Peromyscus attwateri. Taxonomy (NCBI): domain Eukaryota; kingdom Metazoa; phylum Chordata; class Mammalia; order Rodentia; family Cricetidae; genus Peromyscus; species Peromyscus attwateri. The sequence goes on from CABHPP010146976.1 coordinate 22,326, forward strand.
GCGTGGGTATACAGGAAGTAGGTGTCTTTGGAAGCTGCGGAGTTGGTGAGGTGAAGTTAGCTGTGGCTTTTTCTATTCCTCTGATCTCTCAGGCTTTAACCCCAATTTCTGGCTCCGAGTTTTTTATTTAATAACACCTTTTTAAGATTCATGTTACAGGTAATAATGGAGGTGGGAGGGGCCATACAACCTACCATACACTGAGCACCAGAGACGGAGTGTTTTCCCTCATTCTGGACCAGCTGTAGAAAGGAGGAATAGGTGGGTGCAGATTGCTGATCAACATGCTTCATATGGGCATTTATCAGTGCCACCTGGTTCTCCCTGAAGTCTGTTTCCTTATGTGGAGCATCATGTGTGTGTGCCCTTGAACTCCAGGCTTTCTCAGAGCTGACTATGCTCTCTCTGGAACGCTCCCTTCAGCAGCCTGCTCCCTCTTTCATGAGGCAGCCCTTCAGATCTCTGAAGGCAATTCTTGCGGCTAAGCCTCATGTCTCTCCTCTTACCTGTCCTTTCTGGAGAGCCTGCAGAGGTATTTTTATCCACAGAAGCCTGGTGGAACTTGGTCGTATTTAGACTCACACTGAGTTTGTCCAGATGTGCCAATATTTTTATAGGTGATATAAATTAATTCTCCAGGGGAAAAAAAAAGCCTGGGGTGGGCATTGGCTAATGCAAACCCATTACTTTGGTATGGAAGGTAAAAGAATGTGAAAACACATGAGGTCATTTTCACCAGGTAAGAGTAGTTGTTGATGATGTAAAGCCCACTTTCAGGACAAATCCTCAGCACAACAGGTCAGTACTGCCACATGCTTTAACCATGAGAGACTCAGGTTGACACTTGTAGTGGCACCCAGCCTTTTCTTCAGTACTTTGCAGAGGCACAGGAAAATGTAATACACTTTTGTTTTTATGACTGTGACCCAGTCAGTGTTTGCAGCATAAGGTAGAGGACAGTAGAAGGGTACCATCGTCATTGTGAACAAAGTTTACATTTATGTAAAGGTGTAGACTCTCTAGGAGATGAACTTTGAAAATAGAGTGTCCCAGCATTGCTGGTACACTCTCCCGCCCTGCATGTGTATCTGTGTCAGAGTTCTTTTGGAGGAGCAGAGTTCCAGTGATGACCAGTATGGTTGCATCATGAGACAGTAACAAGAATCTAGCCTTCCCACGTCGCAGCCACAGAGTGTGGCCATAGCTGCTGCTAAGGGTTTGAACTCCTTGGTGTGCCGGGCAATGTGCTTTACACCAGTGATACCATAGACTTGATGGCTTGGGAAGTAGGTGCCCCCATTAGCCCCATTCCACAGCATGCATGGTGACAGAGCAGAGGCTTGTCATGCCCTGCTCCATCCCTTGTTTCTATTCTGACTGTAACAGACTCCATATTCAACATTAAACAGAACACGGGGGTCATAGTAAGGGGTCTTTATAAACAAACATGCATGAACATTTCCTAACATTTTTTAACCAAAGCTGTTAAACCAAGGCTTTATCAAGGATCCATTTCCACAGCCAAATATACTTCTTATTTCCTATATTGTTCACTCTAAGAGATAGATGATGGAGTTGGATTAAATCTTGAGATTACCAGATTCCCAGAGGCAAGGTAACATAAATTTTTAACTAGTGCTTCCACTAAGTCCTCCGTGGCGGCAGCCCACTGCCTCGCTCTCTCCAGATCTCAGTATTCCCATCTATAGAATGTGAGGAATAGACTCTGAGCATGAAAATTCCTCCTAGCTTTGCATAATCCATAATTCATGACTCCTAGCTTTAGGAAGAATAAGATGTCTTTGTTCTTTAATGAACAAATGAATGTCTGATGCCAGCTATGGCTTTGGCTTTCCTATTCCCTGTGGCTTTTCCTCCCTCTAAGATCCTATGACTTCACTGCCCCACTGCCCATCTATTTATGACATTTGATAACAAACTTGTCTGGAATTACCCAAATCTCAGCCCCTTTTAGGTGTGGCTGATTGCCCCATGGGTAAGGGTCCTGACTCTATCTTATCTGCTACTGTGAATTGAAATCAAGACGATATGTGGCTTCCTGCCTTCTTCCATGGGAGATGTTCCAATGCGGAACTGGAGGCAGGGTAGGATGGAGATCCTAGAAATAGGTGACAGTTGCTTATTTTATGAGTTTTTGCTCAGTATGCTCCTTCTCAGCAGACTTGACTACCTGCCTCCTTACAACAGTCCAGACTTACTTCCTGTTGAGTGAATAGGGGGACTGACAGTCATATTTCTCTTTTGCCTTTGAGTTATTCACCCATCACGGGTAGTGACAAAATATGTTGGACTTGGTTAGTGTTGGGTGAACTTTGTCCTAGGGATATATTAACAAATATATGCTAAAAAACCAAAGTATAATTCTGCCAAAGTCCAGCTTGGAGAAACTGTTGGGTGTACTTACAGAGCACAGTTGAGGGGTTTCTTACAGGAATGTGAGTTATCCCAAAGCAACTACACCACAGAAAAGTCTCACCCCATCGGAGCTTCCCCATAGCTTCAGTTAACCTTCCTGAGATCATGAGGCTACATTTAGTTAGTGCAGAATCACATACAGCTGGCTGGGAGGTGCAGGAGGGAGCGGCTGGAATCTCCAGTGAGGTTCCAGTGACCTTCCCACCTCTGAGAGAAGGCATCCACAGCCTGCAGGCCAAATCATGAAGGCCTCTTGCAAGCTGTCACAGCTGATCTGATGAAGAGGATGGCCACTCTGCTCCTATCGTGCACTGTAGTAGATAGTACCTCATGTGTGAGTACTGCCCAATGCATGGCGAAAGGAGGTTTGTGTTTCTAAATATTTGCTGTGTGTCTATGCTGAGACTACAACCTTCTGCAACAGAAAACTCAGTCTCCTTTCTCTCCCAGCCTAGGCTGATCTGAAGCATCAATGTGAAGTAATCTTTTCTAAGCAGTCACAAGCTCTCTGGCAATCAATAATCTACTGCCTCGTGGCATTTTCCCGGTTCTGATAAATATTTGTTTTTTATTTCTTATCTTCCCTTATTACAAATTGTTTCTCCATTGAGGTTGTAAATTCTTTGAGGCCAGGAGCAAATGTGAATAGAAGTATTTATTGCTTGGTTCTCTCTTCTTTGGGGGACCAAAGTCACAAGTTAAAATGTTCTTTAACCCAGCAATGCTCTGTTTATTTCTAAATTTCTCTTCCTTTCATTTTGAATAGTTTTAATTTTTAAAAAACTTTCAGATTCACTTATCTTTACTTTGAATGTCTTATCTTCATGTTAGTTCCTCCCAGACTATTTTCATTGCACATACTGTATATTTCACTTGTTTGATTTGGTGCTTTAACAAAGATCTAGAGGTCTCTAAATTTTGAAAATCTAGACTATGGTTATATTTCTTTCTGCCAATTCCAGTACACCGTGTGTCCCTTCTGGGTCCATTTTGTTTGGTTGGCTTTTTCCTCCTCATTAGAGGGTCCTGTTTTCCAGGTTTTTCATGTCTGCTAGTTTTTGATTGTATGCCAGGCATTGTGAATTTGATCTCACTGGGTGCTGGACAGTTTGTATCCTTGTTCCTATTTAGTGTGTTCTGGGATGCAGTCAGGTTGCTTAAAGTTAGTTTGATCCTTCTGAGTTCTGTGTTGTAAACCTTTGTTGCCCTGATTTTCCTGGACATTCAGCTCTGGGTACTAAGGAGGTTTCCTGGGCTATGCCTGCTTCATGTCATCCTTCTAGTCACCATACACTTTGACCTGGACACTCTCTTACAGGACGCACTTCATGCTTTTCCTCTTAGAGATCACAGTCCTTTGTTGATGGTTTGGTCTTGACAATCACCTGCTTCTCTTTTTGTACAGAGGTGGAAGGTATCTGTTTTTCTCTATCTATTTGGAAGTAGCCTCCATGCCCAGTGTGGGAAGGTATCTGTTTTTCTCTATCTATTTGGAAGTAGCCTCCATGCCCAGTGTGGGAAGGTATCTGTTTTTCTCTACTTATTTGGAGGTAGCCTCCATGCCCAATGTGGGAAGGTATCTGTTTTTCTCTACCTATTTGGAATTAGCTTCCATGCCCAATGTCTGCACTCTGTTGTTCTGGCCTCCTCGAGGATGGATAAGAGGGCTTTTCTTTGGGTTTCCATCATGCCTACATATTAAAACTCAGTTTTTATTCTCTTTTTCTCTTAGGTTTTTGTTCCCTTGAGAACAGGGACTAGCTTTTGTCTCTGGGTTTCTAACACCTAGTAGTTTTTCAATAAGTATTTGTTGAATGGATGAATAAATGAACACATCAGATTCAAAATTTAAAGTGGCAGTTTATTAATGAGTTTTAGTGTAGTTCTTTTAAACAAAAATGAGGTTGCATTATAATGTATACAACTGAAGTTTCTTAACTTTCTAGGTAACTAATTGTTTTAATGGCTCAGGCATTTTTGTTTTGTTTTTGACCTATGTATTTTTGTAGCTTCTCACTGGAAGGTTTTTTTTTTTTTCTTTATCACTTAGATGGTGTTTGAAATGACATGTGGAAGGAAAGCAAGAAACTGAAAACTAAGAACTGAATAGCATATTGTACACACAGTTGACGTTGTCTGACTTTTGGGTAACTCACTTTATGGTAGGCCTTTAGCTATGGGATATTCAAGCCTGAAAATATCGGAGGTGATTGTTCTTATCTCAATTGCCTTTTCCATGTTGGATATACTTGGGTAACTGGTCTGCAAATAGCTATGAGCCTGTGCATTCTTATCAGCTGGAGATAATTGACTGTGGATATGTACCATTGGGGCCATAGCCAAAGACAAGTTCATACATTTGGGTCTTAAAGGGCCAGTAACCTGGGCTGTAGTTGGTGAGCCTCTTAAGACCTTTCTTCCATCTACTCAGCAGCTGTTGGTACCATAGGTGACTCTGACAGTGGACATGATGGGAAGGACTTGGAGTTGACTGCATGGAGGCTCAATGTTAGCTGGGAAGCAGAAATGACAGCATCTAATCTGCCACGTTTCTTCTGGGAGCAGATGAAGTAATACATAGTAGTCTCCCATTGGAGTTCTATGTGCACAGGACCTCTCCCTCTCCTTGAAAGCTTATTCAAAAGGCAGACATCTGCCTCTGCAGTTAACTGAGTGGCTACCAGCATTAGAGGCACATGGGGTCACTGTACTATGTTTCCTATTTATTTTCTTCTCCTTAACAGTTTAACGTATGTTCACTGCTTTTCAATAAAGTGCTCATTTTCCCAGCATAGTTTCCTTGACCTAAAACAACCCTCCATTGCTTGGTGGTGACGTTATTAAAGATATCTCCATCCTTCCTCGCTTTTTTCTTCTTGGGATCTATAGCCAGATCCTGGGAGGCTTCCATGAACAGAAATGCTCCATATTAGCCAAGCAATTCTGCTTCTTAGATATGGATGGAGCCTCTCTGGGTTGCACAAATGGAGACTGAGTATTTTGCATATTTTCCCTAGAATGACAGTGATTCTATGGCTAAAGCAAGATTAAGCCTGTCATTTCCAAGAGTCTGAATTTCTGCTTCAAGAGTAAATGGTGTTGCCTTCTGAACTACTAGTTGAGCTTAACTTTGAAGTGCACTGTGTATTTAGATCTGATGACAGTGTGACTTTTCCTCCTGTCTTTTTTGGACACAAATCTTTTCCTTGCTGGTCAGGTACAGTTTCCTTGACCCCTGGTGCCTCAGAGACCCCGGCAGCAAGACTCAATGCTGTCCAGAATGCTAACCAAGATGCTTAATCTTCTTTGCCCTGTTGTGTGATTCCTGCAATCTTGCCTACCACATAATAGGTTTTGTTATCTTCCACTCTATCAAGTACAATGAGTGCCCATGTAAAGAAATGGATGCATACATGAACATATGAGATCGATCTCTATATTGACCTATTTACTAGTTCTATTTACTATTCTGTCCTATTTACTATTCGAGAGTCTCCAAGGTCCTGGTTTAACCGTGTAAGTGCTCTCAGGAGATGTGAAGTGAGATAATAGAGTGAGAAATTAGTCTGTGTTATGATAGTCAAACATAGACCCAGTGAAAAGGCTCAGTGGGTAGAGCGTCTCAGGCTTGACAACTGGAATTTGCCAATATGGTGGCAGAGTGGACTATGTGGGCCTGCATTCACACGGTACACACACACACACACACACACACACACACACACACACACACACACCAAGTAAACATATTTAAAAGGTAGGCAAACTCTTGATACCTTGTATATATTAGAAAAGGAGCTTGATCCATCTTATGTGCCCTTGCAGAGATGCTCAGGGCAGCTGAAGGAGTCCCGCATGTGATTTTGTCCTCAGCTGCTCCTGGGCTCCCTGCAGCTACCCAGCACAGCCATCTGATCACCCAGCACCCTTTCTAGCTGGCTGGGGTTTTGAGTTGAGTGCTCTCATGGAGAGTGGTTAAGCCTCCTGCTTGTCAGTGTTTCCTCACACCAGACCTGTGAAGATGAAGCCCCCACATTCTGCCCATGGTCCTCTTCATGGTGCTTCTGTCTACCCACCCCGCCCCCACCCCAAGGCAGATGCAGATTCTCTTTGATGTTTATCTTTGTTGGTAAATACTTAGAACAGACTGGTGTGTAAATGTGCTCAGTGTTACAGAAGCCTCTTTGGCTTTTGCTAGTTGGTGGTCTCAAGACAACCATCCATCCATCCTGGTGCTTGAGGCTTAACTTGTACTAACTGTCCCTAGACATCTAATTGCATTTCTCTCTGCTTCCCTGCAGATGTAGACTTACTGCTCTCATCTTGTCTTTCCCCCTTCCTACATCTTGGCTGTTGCCCACATAGTTCCTCTTTTTCAGAATGCTCCTTCTTCCAATTCCCCCACGAATTCCCAGGACTCTGTTCTCTGAAGCTCACCTTTAGGGAAAGTGTGGCAAGAAAAATAGGCTCCCCTAGCCTTCTAAAAAGGATTTAATTTTTAGGTTAAATAAAAAAATTGACATGTGTATTGTTTTCTTAGAACAATGCTCAGAATAGTATGTAGTCAGTACTTAGCGGTAGCCATTGCTTTGTTTAAATCCTGTTGGCTGTCCATTCAATCCTTCTATCTCTCTGCTGGGCTGCTCCTGCTCCAGAGTCAGGGACGCAGAAATGAGGAAGGTGCGGAGCTTGTAGACAGAGGCAAGGTTGGCCATCCTCCACTTCACTGGAGAACGATCTTGGTAGGAGGCTGGCCTGATTCCCCGATACCCTCCTCACCCTTATACTCTTTCTCCTGTTCGTGTTCCCGGTCAGAGTGAGACAGGAGCAAGAGCAGAGGCTTTCCTCTAAGCAGGGGTAGATCTGAGTTCTAACCTGGTCCCTTATCAATTAGTTCCCAGCTCTAGTCACTTCCTCTTCAGGAGAGTAACAAGGAGGCAGTCAACTATAAACCCGGCCCTGGACTCAACACTTGTGGTTTTGTAGAAACTATAAAATAGCCCCGTGGGTCATATTGTATTGGTAATCCGTATTTTTTTTTCAGGCAAGGAAACTGGGCAAAGAAAGTCCAGGAAGCTGGCTTATGTGAGCTCAAAAAATGGGAAAGTCCTGGAAATTTGTGGAGAAATTGGGGACATTCTGAAAAAGAGGAACCATGTGGGCAATGGTCAAGATGTAGGAACTGGGGAAAGGTGAATGGGGAGCAGTACAGTACTAGCCAAACCCAGCTCCACTACATGGCCCACGCCACACTGCTTGGTGGTGTGCCATGTCCAACTCTGTCATGGTCACAAGCATGCGAAGATTCCTGGCACACAAGGCCAGAGTGAATAGTAACTACTATTATCTTTTCAAAAGCCAGGCCGTTTTTCTAACACAGGAACTCTGAGTACATTGCTTAAAACTTCACTGGATTATGGGTATAAGAAGCTGAGTGAGTCTACTGTTTCTAAGGAAGAACCCTTGGAAGGAAATTATGAAAATGTCAAGTAGAACCCAGAGAAGCAAAATATTAAAAAAGATTCTGTGTTGGAAAATTGGAGGAGGAGGGGAGAATGGAAGCATTTTGGTTAGCTCATAGGTTTTCGTCAAAAGCAATGGAATTGGTAGGTTGTCAGTCCCATGGACATCTCTTGGCAGTTACGGTGGATGCATAGGAAAACGTGCACTCTTAACCTTTAGAAGCCAGTTTGCCCTTCTAACATCCCTCCTTTCACTTTAATGGGAAACTGGCAATGGTTTGCTGGATAGTGTTTTGATAGAGTTAAGCTTGCTTGCCTTGAGCATGGCTCAACCAGAAACTAGAATTTCCCTGTTTAGAAAGGAACTCCACTCCAGGAAGAGCCTGGCTTTCTGGGAGGAGTCTGGAACTGTTGAGCACAGCGACCTCCATCCTTCTCTAGTCTTTCCCCCATTTCAGCAGCAGAAGGCTGTTATGGGGAGCATGTGATACAACAAAGCTGTTCCCTGAGACATGGCTGCCAGAACTTTTATCTTTGTGGTTCTCTTGAATTTGGGGCAGGGGATAATCATAGCAAATGTACATTGAAAGTAACAGTTTCCATTCTGCGAATAGTCACTGTTTTGATTTTTCTTTCCTTTGCTTTTATTTGTTTCTGTCCCCTTTCGTGTATACTGCACAATGTGCGTGACAGACTTGATAAAGGCCAGGAAGTCACTTCTGGATGCTGTGTAGCCAAGAACATTCTGCAGTCCCACCTAATTACCCTGCGAGACAAGTCCAGAGACAAGTCTAGCATGTTGAAATGCTTGTGTGCGGGGAGAGGCCAGATGCCCTCCCCTTCCCCTCTCCCTGCCCAGCAGCTTGCTGGGAGATCTGTTCTACGTGAGTTCTTTCTGTGATTACCTGCTGTCGGACCTGGGAAATCCAGGGCTGGAGGAATTCTTTCAGATCATGGCACTTATCAATAAAGTGGGAAGCAACCAGGACGTAGAGGAAGTGTTCAAAACACTTTAGGAAATCTTGAAAGATTAAATATTTGTTCCAGTTAGCTAGCACATCAATCTGTCCATTCTTTCTGTGATACAAGAAGTTTAGGATTGATCTCACGTGTTTTCTAAGATTTATTAAAATGAAGAAATTGAAATATTTAGCATAATCTATAAAGAAGGAATATTAACATGATTTTGATCTGAAACACACAATAAAAAATGTATATTGTGCTCTCTTCCCCATTATTTCAGGATTTTTTCTTCCTGTGACATTTCAACAAAATGATTAGAAATAAAGTTTGCTTTATTGCAGGCAGGATGCACGAAGAGTCTCTCTCCTCCGTCTGATCTGTCTGCCAAATCTCTTGACTTCATAGCTCTCATAACCTAGCTGATCTTCCCGTGGCTGTGGGGGAGGCATAGCTTTGAAAGTAGATTTTGAGTAAAGAAATCTGGAGGTTAGGGAGGGGGTGGCCAGGCTCCATGGTTCCTGGTCAGTTTCAGTGCAGTCACATGCTGTCTTCTCTAAGGCCCATGAAGAACCACTGAGTACATCTTTCCTTTCTTAGTGTGTATTTTGCCTCTCAGTGTGGGTGGTTTTTGCTGTTTAACTCATATAAACATGTGGCTTCTCTGTGCTGTGGTGGCATCCGTTTGTAGCATGGGGCTATCAGGTATTTCCTGAGCTACTTAGGGTTATAGTAAGGAGTAAGTGATCCTGTACAGAGACGAAGCCTTTTAAGAATGATTAAGTGTAGCACAGACATGAAGCGACATAAAAATCATCAGAGCCTTTATTAGTCAATTCTATTTTTGTGACCCCATAAAATTTGATTCCTTCCAGATCTGGCAAGCATAGGGTCTTGCCTAGTTGTCGTCTTTTAGAAAAACTGAGTGCTTGCCAGTGGCCTACAGAAGTTTTTAAGTAAGCAGCAAGATGGATGCTCAGGTCTCCCCGCTAACCCCAGAAAACCTCTCAGGTGATTTCTGTCCCACTCTACTGTTTGTGTCAAACTCTTTGGGAATTAAGGCAACTCTCTCCTCCCTTAGGTTAAAATGGTACCCCAGTAGAGGCCAAAACACCACAGCTCTTTGGTTCTCTCAGTCCTGTCTGCTGGCACTGTCTGCTTGCCTCTATGGGCTACCCTGGCGTGAAGTGGGTAAAGACAAGTGACCAAGGCTAACAGTCTAGAAGGAGGAAGAAGAGACAACAGACGCTCTTGCCTCTGCTATCTAACACACAAGATGTCTCTGCAAAAGTCATGCTCATCTGTGGGTTTGGGTTTCCCAAGTGTGCAGTGTGATTCTTGGCAAGATGTTCACCGTGACCTATAACATTGAGGTGTCTTTTAACCTGCCCATCTATCTGTCTATGAAAGCCCAAAGCTGTGTTCCAGATAGCCTTCACAAAGTGAATGAAGGGAAGTTGCGAATCTGATGGCATATTTTAATTTTGGTTTATGTGTTCATATGTGAATCTGCTCGTGCACATACTGGTGCCTATGGAGTCCAGTGTAGGCCATCAAATTCCCAAGAGTGAAGTTGTCTAATGGTGGTTGTGAGCTACCTGATGTGGGTACTGGGAACCAAACTCCAGTCTTCTGTAAGAACAGCAAGGACTTTTAGTCACTGAGGCATCTGTCCCCAGCCTCCAGTAGTATATTTTCAACAATCATTATTTGTGAAAAATCTCATAGGCTAGTTGCATTATCTAGCATTCAACAGTAGCATTACCTTGTTTTGTCTTATCTTGGAATAGTGGACCATAGCTGGTGATACTTACTCTGTTAACCAATAGCTGACCTTTCAAAAAGGCAGAAGAAGACATCTGATGGTAATTTAATTCAAGACACACATACATGTGCTACTATTACTACTGATATCTGTGGTGGAGTGGTACTTAAATGGTAGGGACCTTTATAATCAAGTCATCTTTCTTTTATCCTAAGTGGACTATGCCTATATGCTAGGTTCTAAGTGTCTAAGTGTTCATCTCCCCCCCCATCTCTCTCTCTCTCTCTCTCTCTCTCTCTCTCTCTCTCTCTCTCTCTCTCTCTCACACACACACACACACACACACACACACACACACACACACAGTGGTTTGAATAGGAATGACCTCCATAGGCTCATATATTTAAATGCTTGGTCATTAGAGAATGGTACTTGACAGGGATTAGGAGGTATGGCCTTGTTGGAGTAGGTGTGGCCTTGTTGGAGGAAGTGTGTCACTGGAGGTGGGCTTTGGGGTTTCAAATGCTCAAGCCAAGCCCAATGTCACTCTCTCTTTCGGCTGCCTGTGGGTCCAGAGGTAGAACCCTCAGTCCCTTCCCTAGCACCATGTCTGCCTCCATGTCACCATGCTTGCTGCCATGATGACATTGGACCAAACCTCTGAAACTGTAAGCCAGCCCCAGTGAGATGTTTTCCTTTATAATAGTTACTATGGTCACTGTGTTTCTTCACAACAACAGAAACCCTAACTAAAACGTATACCTAGAACTCATTTAATCTGTACAATATTTTAAAGTAGGTGTCTGTTATGAGGCCATAAATTAAGAAAGACAGATGAACCCTTTTACTCACATCCCTAACCTTAGCCCCATCCTTAAGTGTGAGGGGTTACTATGCACTAAGTTCGTCATCTGAATTCCATGTTCCGAGGACTCAGAGACCCAGGGAACTGTGTGTCTATTGAACTCATGTGCCCAGCTGTGTACTTTGGTACTGGTGTGGGAAGGGCAGGTACATGAAAACTTCCACCATGTCTTTAGAACTGTCACTGGTAGGAACCTCTGTGGTCAGCCCTACACCTGGATGAATGTTCTAGGTTGCTGGTTAGGACAGTGCATGGTCAGGTGAGCTCCTAAGAAGCAGATGTCCCTAATGTCCCCTGCCTCTTTAGCGTCATTGAACAATGCCTTCTTTATCCTTTGAAGCTTTCTGAGTTTTCCAATCATCTTTTTCTTTGAGTCTTTGGAGCCTCACAATTTTTTTCTTTTGTTTTAATGATCCTTGCTGACTTAGACAAGCTTTGCTCAGTGCACCTATAAGTTCATTTTCCTATTTAATGTTGAGGAATAAATTGTCTTGTTTGGATAGCCTTTAAAATATTTTACTCTATACAATAAAGTGTTAAAACTAGAACACATACACAGTTAGCTACAGATCTCAGTAACTGAGTGCATAGACAAGGGGAAATTTTTAAGAAAGTTCTAATTATTAGAAAGATGAGCCGGGCGTTGGTGGCGCACGCCTTTAATCCCAGCACTCAGGAGGCAGAGCCAGGCGGATCTCTGTGAGTTCGAGGCCAGCCTGGGCTACCAAGTGAGCTCCAGGAAAGGCGCAAAGCTACACAGAGAAACCCTGTCTCAAAAAACCAAAAAAAAAAAAAAAAAAAAAAAAAAAGATGACAAAATTCTACTACAAAGTAGTTTTGTTATGCTTTTGATCCAAATGAATAACCAGCACGTCTCTATTTTAATCTAGAAAATTTCACCATCTGAAGCCTATATGTTATAATGAAGTGGTACACATGCATGTACACATGCATGTGAGGTGTGTGTGTGTGTGTGTGCTTACAGTGTGGGGGATTAAAACCAGGTCCCTATCTGTGCTAGGCAAGTTTTCTGCTGCTGATCTACAGTCTAATCCTTCTAATAAGCTTGTAATGTTGTTTCTTGTGAGCTCTTATACTGTGGCAAGGCATTGTCTCTGAGGTCAGGCTTGGGTTCAAACTGTGTGACTGACAAGCTGGGTGACTCTGGGCAAGTTTATTCCATCTCTTAGAGTCCCCTTTCCTCTCAGAGGAGAGAGCAATAATTATATATTACTCAGAGAGCCGTAGGGAGTGAAACCAGCCATGTTTATATATTTAACACTAGCCTTTTATAGAATAAGCACTTGATAAGCGATGCTGTTGTTACTGATTTTTATCATCATTAAATTAGCATCTGTAATGTGGGAGACGAAGCGCTTGCCACGTAGTAGGTACCACACGGATACTTTATTGGAGTCGATAGCGTGCGTTCTTCTGTGAGGGAATCAGGTTGCCAACAGTAGCTTTTTATTTATTCCATGAACAAGCAGGGAAGTGCTTTGTGGAGCAAATGGAGGCCCTGCCTTGCAGCCAGCTGTCCTCACAGTGAGGTGTCTCACAAGCTTACACTGCAGCCGGCAGAGCAAGGCGAACAACTTAGAGCTGTGCTAAGGAGCACCCCTCCTTCCCCAGCTGAAGTTTTACTTTTCTCCCTTGAAGGAAAATGAGGAGAGCAGAGGGGCAGAGAGGTTACTTTCAAGAACTGCCACATGTCACCAGAATGCACCCCCACCCCGCCCGGCATCCGTGCTGTTTGGCTGTCTTCTCTTTGCCCAGGAGAAGCCAAAATGTTAAATTGGTGTGGCTTACAAGATCTGACAGAGAAATTCTTCACGTCTGGCCTGGATGTCTAAGTAAATTTGGTATACTCCTTGTGGTCTGGGGCAAGCGCTGGAAGCTATTAGAAATCTGAACAAAACCCTCCATTCAAAGACTGCTCGTTTCCTGCTGGGGTAATCCAAGTATCAAACATAAGAAACATGGGTGAGGAGAATGTGGCTGCCCAGCGCAAAACCCACCAAGGTGTCTGCGAAGTCATCGCCCCAGATGACTTCGAACGTTACTCCCACTTGATCATCTTGAATAAGTGGTTTCGTTTGAAAATGAGAGTTGTGCTCTCCCTCCACAGAGGGCAGCGAGGGAACTGCCTGCATCTTGTCAGTCAGGTTTAGGAGCGGCAGCAGCTTTCTGCTTCCCTTGAAGTTCCTTAGCTTGAGGTTTTGCTTTCATTAGTTATGGTGTAGGGTCTCCTGCTTTAGACCGGGCAGCTCGGTGGCTGGCTAAGCCTTTATTAAGGAGGCTTTGTGGAGGAGCCTTGGTTTATCTCGGGAAATATCAGAGTTGGTCATAAACTGCTTCCTTTTTGTAGAGAAATTTATTTTCTGTGAAATTCCAGGTGTTCTTTTATATGGACTTGAAAGGAATAGATTTGATAGTCAGGTTGGATTTTTTTTCCCCCTCACTAAGAAGAATATTGTTCCCCTTGGTGGATTAATTGAGGTTGAGATCAGATAATCCAGTGCAGGACCACTGGGTGCCTACTGACGGTTACTTTAAGCTTAGCTCTGCTGTGCTGTGTTGGGAAGTGTTCAGCTCCTGCATAGTCACTGCTGGGGGACTTTTTTTTTTTTTTTCTTCCTTAGGACAGTCTCACTCCCGCCAAACTAGACTTCTAGAGAAAGAGACAAAGCCTCATTCATCGTGGTGTGCATAGTAGCTCATCGGATACACAGCCAAGGCTTTTTCAAAGTGAGCGAATGAAAGGGGCATTTTTAGAACACTTGAGCGATAGGCCAGGTGCCGTCACACAGCCGAGGAGCTAAGCAGGCTCTTCCTGGGCTTCGTCTCTGCCTCACTTCTCTTCTCAAAGGTGGTGGAGGCAGGAATTCTCCCCTTTCTTCATGAAGGAATTCAGCCTCAGAAGTAAAGAGGCTCAGCCCATCCTTTCCCGCACATTATCTGTATGAGATGTAAAGTACGTGAAGAGATAGTATCAAACGGGAAAAACCAACCCATTTTGGTGACATTTAAGGAGTCATAGCTGTACACATAGCAGCAGCTCACTTGTCAGGAGATGGCAGGTCTGGGTTATGTCAGGAGTAGCATGGTTGTTCTTTGTCAGTTTTTTTTTTTTTTTTCTCTGCTCCAAGTTGTGCTGACCTCTCAAGAGAAAATATTCCCCATCTAATAAAAGTCAGAGCAGATTTATGGACTTGCTCCTGGCCACTTGTCCTTTATGCTTTAACAGAAAAATAAATCTAGAAGAAAAATCATCGTTACCCTTGGACCACATAGATGGGGGCAGGGCCCAATGCTCCCACCCTCTCTGGGCTTAGCTCCTTCCCAGTTCCAGCTGGTGGGGGAGACTGAGACTTGTGGCCTGTTCCCAGTGGCAAAAAGGGTCATTCTCAGCCTGCAGGGCCACACTCTGACACCCAGGTGGGGCTGAGCCTCCCTGACCAATCACGTTGATCTTAGTGAGAAGGACTCTCTGTAATTAAAGGCCCAGAAAAATATTCCTTGTCTTGTGGCCACTGTTATGATGATTTCCTTCCTACCAGTCCCCCCAAGTGTTCTGTCGCCATATCCTTTGTTCAGTAAAGACATGTTAAATATTAACTCTGTCTTGGGATCACTGTGTACTTCAGCAATGACTTAAAACAGGTCCTAACTGAGTGTGTGACACAGGCTTCAGTCTGGTCCTCAAGGATCTTGTCACTCAGTAAGAAAGAGAGATGTGGCCAGTCCCTAGGATTTAGTGGGATGGATTGAAAAAGGGGCTTTGAGTCTTGGGTTCAAATTCAGTCTTTGCAGTATATTAACTCGTTGGGCTCTGGGCAAGTTCTTTAATCTTTTGAAGTCTTTGACGAGTGAATAATGCATGCCTTCCCAGGAAGGTCACTTGAGAATTTGACATAAGCCATAGGAGAAGTCCAGGTGAGAGCTGATGCCAAAGCGTTCACAGGCCTGCATAGGTCCAAGCCAGATCGGGTCCCAGTGTTTCCCTGGGACTTGAGGGTGGAAGTGGACATGAGCTCCCGTCCATAACCAAGAAGCTAACTCCAATTGACGACTGCTGGCAAAGGCAATATTGGTTTTCTCCAATGGAGTCTCACTGGGTACACAAACCACACTTAGGAGCGAAGGGTAGGCCCCATGCCCAGCGAAAGATGGCCAACACAAAACAAACTCAATGGTTTTTTTTGTGGTTTTTTTTTTTTTTTTTTTTTTTTTTGTCTCATATTGCTTTGTGCTCCCCCCACCCCATTTCCTTAGTGGTCTTTCTTTCTCTTTCTTCCTTCCTTTCTTTCTTTCTTTCTTTCTTTCTTTCTTTCTTTCTTTCTTTCTTTCT